>VZTU01004860.1:112825-148346 GCA_013400835.1 Zapornia atra | reverse complement strand
GGAGCTGCGCGCCCCGCGGCTGCTGCTCGTCGAGCTGCTCGACCCCGCGGAGCAGCGGAGGCGGCGGCGCTGCCGGGAGCCTCTCGGCTGCCCGACCACGGGCCGGTCTGGCGTNTGGTGCTGCATATTTTGGAAGGGCATGACCAGTAATCAACCTTTACTCCACCTTAACAAAGCTCTGCAATATTCCATGTCCTTATTTTTTTTTTTCCCCCTTCTTTTTTTCTCTTCTTATTTGGAGGGCGTGGGGCTATCTCTCCTGTTACAAAACACGTCTTCTGTCCTTTCCTTTCCTCAGAAATCACTTAGCTGACTTGCACAGATGGCAAACTTTTCCTGTGGGGTATTTTGTCTAAACTTGCAGCTATTTACTCAGGGATGAACAGAGAGCACGTGTTGTTCCTCTTATGCCTTCATAGTATCGAGCGCAAGGATACGTGACAGTGATACCCTTGTCCTTTTTGAGTGTCCACAGAGACAAGGCAAGACTCTGTGGATCAGCCCAAAGGTAGGGTCGCAGCTGAGAGTGCTGGCCGCGGTTAGTTGTTTGTATCAGTCAAACGCCCCAATCAAGATCAAGACTCTCTAGTGCTGTACAGACACATGATGCTTTTCCTAGAGAGCTCATGTCATGACACCTAGTTTATCAAAAAGTCTAGAGGTAACACGCAAATGCACATAGCTTTTTACAGCAGCATGGTGTAACTGGAGTTACCGGGTAGTTTATATCTTTGAATTCTTTGTTGTTTGTGGAAAATTGCTTTAAAAGAAGCTTAGAAAAGCAGAGTCAGTTGCCTGATTTGAGCGTGCTTTTTAAATTTTGGTTTTTTTCTTCCCCTTTGGATGTTTTTTTCCCCCCTCTAAACAGCCAAATAAACAGAAAGCCCAGAAGGGTGAAACTTTCTAAATATACCACCATTAATTTTGCTTAGTGCATCATGGCCAACACGATACTGCTCTAGACCTTAATCATCAGCCCTCAGGGAGTGCATGTGGTTCAGCAGCAGCAGGTATCCCTTTGGGCTAATAATCTTTACAGACTAGCACTGCCCAATCTATCCTCTTCTCTGTGTCTCTTGGAGACACAGCTCACCCAGCTTCTGCTCAGCTGTGGGTGTAAATGAGTTTCAGGTACAGCAGGGGGATATTTCCCCTGTTATGCCAAGTTATGGACAAACTCGCCTTTTGACCTTCTTTTGCTCTCACTCTACTGCTTTTTTGTAACTTTGCTTGCAAACATTGCCTCTCAGAACATTAAAACCCCTGGCAACCCAAACTTACCCATGACAGCTAGGCTGTTTGAAGTGTTTGGGGGGCGTTTGTTTGGTTTTGTGGTTGATATAGAAAACAGGAGGACAGTGACATGTTAGAGGATTTGTGACAGGAAAGTTCTTTCGAGGAAGCGTAAAGGAGAGACACATTTTCTGACCGTGCAGACCACCAAATCCCATAGTGTCCCATCCCATTCTTGTAGAAGAGCTGCTTTTTTCAACTCTGTGGACAGTTTTCCATCTCCAGTGGAGCTGGGTTGCTGCACTGGAGGAGCTAGGACAATCTCAGGAAGCTGGGCTGGGCACTTGTGGCAGTGCTGAGGGAGTGGGGAAAGGAGCTGTGAACCAGTGGAGATAATTTCTGGGTAATCCAACCAAGATGATTCTGTTCCAGACAGAGAGTTTTGGGAAAATGGTCTTTCTCTGGTGGGGAGGAGACAGAATAACAGTCTTGAGGATCCAAGCAGGTATATATCACCTAAGGTTTAGGTATCCATATGTATTCAATCCCTGCATCTGGTGCTGTGGTCTGATCATGTCTGCCATAGCAAAAGTTTTGTCTGAAATTCTGCAAAGTGGATAGTGTAAATTGAGGTTCACTAAGGCAGGGCTCAGATCATGCAGAGCTCCTAAGGCTTTAATAAAACTCCAGAGGACTCATGTCCCTGCTAAGCCAAAATATGTTAGTGTTTGAAGAAGAAAAAGCCATTTTTTCTGCAAATGCTTACCTCAGTTCTCCGAAGTGCCAGTATGTTTTTGTTGCTATGAAAGTGTACTGCCTTCATCCATGCCTAACATTACTAGTCAAATGTTTCCTGTGTGGGCAAGAGCTGAGCATTCTTCTAACTAACTTATGTAATTAAAATCCCACTCCTTTCAGGATGAGTGTATGGGGCATGTGTAGCTAGTAGTTTTTGCAGGTTCGATATCTAATAGGAGAATGAAATATAGCATAAGACATCACTGTACACTTGACTCACAATCAAATAATGTCATACTGCAATGTTATATTTAGAAATTTTATCTAATCTGTTACTTAAGGATATTTTCTGGTTTAGGGTTAGAAGCAGAACTGATATAAGAGAAGGAGTAGAATATTTGGTTAATGTAAAATGTAGCAAAAGAGCAGTTTTACATTTCATGCAGAGGACTCTTACTCTTCCCATTCAAGTATATTGGAGCTTGATTTAATGACTGGGCTGCACATGTTGATTAACACTATTTACCTAGGGATGACATGAATACCTTCTGGCTTTGCTGGAACTATGATTTCTCCTGTTTTGCAATGTACTTGATGATCAGTTGATGTGCAGTCTGAGAGGTCATGAAACAGATTTACTTTTTAGTTACCTGCTTTCTTAAATTCAATTATGTCAGGAATCATCATCTTCTCTGGTGTGTTCTCCTCTGTCAGTAGTCGGCATCAACTTATGGTCTCCCTTTCATCCGAAAAACAATGGCTTGCAGTCAATTACCGGTCTCAATATATGTGCACTAGCACAGAAGACCTTAGCAGATCTTGAGTATTTTGTTTAGTGATGATTTTTCTTATTGTTGCTTCTCTCAGCTTAGTCTGCTTTTTGCCTGTCAAATTATAGCACATGTCACTTCAATCTCAGGTCTAGAAGCATTGTCTTACTGGCAACTTGTCAGCAGGGTGAGAATCCGCTTTCTTATTTGGAAAAAAAGTGTATGAGAAAATGTTTCTTTACTATATACTGTCATAACTTATCTGGGAACTCCAGAATTACTGTTAGAGAAGAAAGTTAAAGAGTTTGTGGAAAAAAAATACTGAGCAGGTTTGGCCTCCTCTGCTCAGCTGCACAGTGGTATCAGAAAAAAACCCAAACACATCTCATGTTTTCCATTGCCCAGGTGAAATCTGGGTTCAGTTACAAAAGTTTGGGGAGGTCCACATTGCTATGGTTTCTTTGTCACTAAAATTATGTAGAACATTTTTCCCCTCACTTCAAGTGGTCTGTAGCAAACGGATTCTGTCTGGTTTGTGTCAAGTCCAGATCTTCCTTCAGCGGGACACTGGGTTGTGATAAATAGGAGAACTGTGAAAAACTGAGGAGAGAGTAATACGAATGGACAGAAGCTTAGTTTTTCTGCAAGAGATTTCACCTAACTGTGGTGCCAACTGAGCCTGCAGAGAGGCTTCACAAAACCAACAGCAGGGCTTCCTCAGCATCCCCAGTGCACTGAAAATACATCCTGACTGAGTAGAGAAACCTAACACAGGGAAGCTGGGGTTGCAAAATAAGGGCTCCCAACCTTCACCTCACAGAGACCCTGCTACTGACTCAGGGTGCTGTTTTAGGAGGGAAACTGGGACTGAGCCCACTGTGTCAGCCCTTGAACCTTCTGCCAGCCCAACCTTGCTGTTGGACCACAAAAGCGGTGCTGGTCAACTGAGAGAAAGGAATTACCCCAGGAAAACCCTCTCTGTGAATGAGCTGTGTTTTGGTATATAAGGTGGTGCACCAGCATTTCAGCTACTCAAGTCTTTCTCAAGTGTTTGCAGACATTGTGGGGAATGTGAGTCTTCAGGTGGTTTCTGCTTAGCAGAGAAGATGAGGGAGAGGCTGCTAGGTTTGAAAGGAGAAAGTGCAAGAAGACATGAAGCATTTCTGAGAAAAACACCTTAATAGGTGCAAAGACCATGTGCTGTCAGAGCAATGAACTCTGTGGCTATGTCAGCCACTCTCTAGCTCGGTAGCAGAGGTAGCAATGCTGTGCATGGATCTGGTGCAGAAAGGCAAATCTGGTGCGGGGTGGGGGGAGAGGAAAGAGCAGTAAAGATAGGTCCCAATCATAATTTCAGTGAGGTGATCTCAGCAGCATCGTTCTGAACACATCAGCACTTCCATAGCCCAGGGAGGGGAGGTTGTTGGTCATCAACATAGGAAGTATGTATCTCTTGGTGAGAAATTTCATTTAGACTTGGGTAAAATGCCAGAGCTTTGAGACTGCATGACAAAATAAATGGCACGAAGTCCAGATGAGATGAGTGTGACTGAGCATCACCTTTAAATGCACCCTGCAGGCTTGGTTGATGGAGAAAGAAGTGGTTTTGATCATATTAAGGACACAGTTGCAGGCCAGGGCTTGGCTGGGAGGGGTAGACCTCATTCTGATTCTTAAGGTTTAAATTGATACTCCATATTCATAAAGAGGAGTTAGAAGGCAGGTCACTATTTTAGCAATAATTGAAAGCAAGACCTTTGAAGATGAAATGAAAGCTGTGATTTCTAGTAAAACTTGTCCAACTCTAGAGAAAAGCCATTTCTTAGGAGTGAAAACTTCTTCTGATGTTTCCAAGCCAAAATATTTATGTGCCGCTGGTATGCCTGTACATTTTTCTGTGAGGAAAGCCTCTCCACCTCTGTGCAATGCCTGAATGTTCCAAACATTCCACGCAATCTTCAGAGCAATTTTGAGAATGAATCCTTTAAAAAGCATGCGAGTGTGTTCATGTTTTGTGAATAAATGAGATTAGTCACCATTCAACTTTTTTAACTTAACACTACAAGTACTACTTGACTGTAGCCATGGGAATGCAAACAAAATTGTGAGGGCATACCAGTACAGGTGTCCAGTAAATACCGCATGTGTATAGAAAGACATTCTCCCTGTGAAATAAATCCAGAAACAGTTTTGAACTTTGTGCAAATATTGATATCTGGGGAAGGCTGAAAAAAATTTTTATCTTGGGTATAGAAATGCCAAGATCTGCTAAGCTATGCAAGGATTTTAAAACATTAATCCCTGACAAAGCTTGTGAGCTGACACTCAAATCTGAGTTTGTGCATTTGCAGTGGTGGGTTTCTTGGATTTCTGGAAGTTTCAATGGTGAGTTTTGCAGTGGTGAGTTTTGTGGATTTTTTTAAACTGAGAAAGTTTAAAAAAAAAAAGAAATAAAAAGTGAAACAGGTCTTATAAGTAAAAAAACTCATTTGCAGCTGAGTTTTTGAAAGATTTCAGTACTGACTGTTCGGGGCAGCTCACTTTTCATTTTATCTACTGTATCAAAGTCACTGGGTTTTCAAGAAAAATTTTGGGTGCTAGATTCATGAACATCTAGACACAAAAAAATCAGAGGAGCTACTGAACATTTTTGACAATAGATTCTACTTTGGGCCCCGAAGTGGCAATTCATTATTTTGTAAGTAAGGGCGAGCTGAGTCCTGAACTGTAGAAAACTTTCTTCCAAGCATCTCCCTTCCCCCGCCTCCCATTTTAATCTACCCGTAAGCATCTGATAGTCCTTTGAGACAGGTACTTATAACCAAGAGCAAAACAGTGAAGAACAATCATGTCACAGGGTGTCAGAAGCTCTGGAAATGCTATGAATTCTTACCAAATCAGTGTTTTGTTAACATTCCAAAAGTAACAAGAGTGAATGTGCCTTTAACAGTCCTGATAGTTTATCATGTTCCGTTATGATACAAGAAAACAAACCAAGTGTCAATATTTTGTGTGAGTCATTCTAGCTGTACAAAGAACCGCTTGAATGTGCTCGAAATGTTTCGGTTAACCCTCACTTGCTCCCTCAAATACCCGGAGTCCTGGGGTCGGCGGGGGCGGGGACGGGGGGGGAGCTTCTTCCAGCCCGAGAAAATTTACAATGAGAGCCGTGCATCTGAAGAGTCACGGTGCCGGTGCCGCGGCTGGAGGCGGCGTGCAGCGCGGGGCCGGGGGTGCGCACCGCGGGGAGAGAGGAAGCCGGTGTCGGCACTGCCGCGCTCGCACGTCGTGCTCACGCCGGCGCCTGTGGAAGCGCTGCTCTGAGCGTAACCGAAGCCGTAGCGAAAGGGGAGAAAATCATACATATACATATATATATGTATGTATATCTGTTGGTGGCCTGAAGGGACGGGAAGGGGGCTGGAGGAGCGGTGCCGCTGCCCCTGCTGGTGCCGCTGCCGGCGGCGGCCGCGAGAGGGGGCGGCGGGAGCGCGCTGCCGCCCGCGGAGACCCGCGGCGGGTACGGGACGGGGAGCTCCGGCACCCCGCACTTTCTCCCTCCTCGGTCAGAGCACGGGTGCGGTGTGGTGGCAGCTGCCCGCTGCCCCGGAGCTGCGGGGTGTTCGGCTGAGGCGTGTGGGAGACTTGGGAGGATATCTTTCGGCTCTGTGGGTGCTTCACCAGTGTCCGAGGGTGATGCGAGGATGGCAACTTGGAAAGCTGTCTCCTGAAAATGCAGGTGGGGTGGGGGCTATCAGGTTGTGCTGAGACTTAGTGGATGTGCGGGTAAACTGATACAAGAAGCTGTGATCCTGGCAAACACTCCACTCTTCAATTATGAATGCATTCAGTGTAAGGTCACAGGGATGGTCATGAGTATGCTTTTCTCCTCTTTTCCCTCTTTTTTTTTTTTTCCTTCCTTCTTCCTTTCCTTCTTCTTTTTCTCCCTCCCTTCTTTCCTCCCTTTCTGCTTTCCATCCACTTGTCCTACTGTCGTCCTTCCACACCTCACTCTCTGTCCTTTTCTTCCTCCCTCCCTTCTTTTCTCCATCTTTGCATCTTACTTTCCCTTTCACCCTCCCTCCTTCTCCTCTTTTTTTCCTCTCTTCCTCCTTTCCATCCATCTGTCCTGCCTCCTGTCCTTACCATCTGCTCTATTTTAGTTAATGGAGAAAAAAACAATAAAGTGAAAATAAAGCAATGTATGTCATAAGGGACAGATAGGGATCTTTAACATAACCTCCTGTCTGAGGACCAGTGGAGTTTTATTTGTGCACAGAATACTACTTGTGTCTGGTTTTGCATTTCTGGTTATGTAATTTTCTTTGGGAGCATTGGATTCGGGGAGAAATGGACCATGTCATGTAGTTTGTTCACTGTGGGCTACTCCATGACTCCAAGCCCTGACAGAGTCTGCAGGCTTCACAGGTCAGGGAGGAAGGGAAAGATGACATTTCACTCAGGAGCTTTTCCTCCTTCCCTCTGTGCATGTCTTTCTCAGGTTTTATGAGCTGATGGTCCTTCCAGCTCTGTAAGCAGGGGGAATCCAGGTCAGGCAGTTTGGGCTTGGCATTCAGACTTGGACTCAGGTTGAGCCTTGCTCAATGCCTTTCTCCTGCATTAACAGCTTTCATTTCACCCCTGAGTCAACCACATGCCATGTCTTATGGCTAATGGTTAATCCCTTTGAAGACAGTTACAGAAGCATGAATGCATACTTGAGATGTCTAAACAGAGTTCTGGTAAACATCCAGTTGCAGAGGTGATTGATAGAGGTTGTTCCCACTGCTGTTACTGACAGAAGAGTTAAATTTTAAATCCAATATTGGGAGACACTCTCTTTATGTGTGCATGTGTGATATTTTAGCAGGATTTTTGGCTTCTACAGTGGCAGACTCTTTAGTATTCCTTTGGGAAAGTCCACCAGACTTTGAAAGGAGAAAAAGGGGCTGTTCTGTCAATGCCATATTGCACCTATATATAAAACAGCACTGAAAACTGTGCCAAGTTATTGCATTACATTTGGAGCAGATACAGTAAATAAAACAGGGTTTGCCATTCCGTGAATACGTTTTTGCTTGTAGTCCTGAATTACGCCAGATAAACCGGTATCATTTGTGTCGTCATAGTCCTCTGAGGTCTAGCTGAAATCTGTATCCATCAAATTCCCCTTTGAGGAACAGGCTCAGTCTGAGAGCAAGCTCCTATTGCCTAGAAGCCTTTGTCTCCACAGATCCACAGCCACAGCAGTTCAGAGTTTGATCCCAGCACAGAAATCAAATCTCTTGACTCTGTTTAAACTCTCTTTCTTCAAACCACCCTGTTTCCTGATGTATGGCCATGCTAGAGATAAGAATAACCCACAGGTAACACAAGCCTGTCTCTTGTCTTGTGCTTTGGTGTGCAAAAATTTTGTTTTCCCTCTGTGAAAACGGGTTTCCCAGAGGCCACTGTGCATTGTTGATACATGAATTGCAAAGGGGACAAAAAAATGGGGAGATCTTTTTAGGTAGCATGCGCATTGCTGTCACACTGGTCCTGTACAACTAGGTTTGTGGCAGGAACTTTTTCCACCAGGAGGACATGGAGATGAAGTGCATCAGGGAACACCGCAGTTGTGCTAGACCTGCATGTTCAGAGAGTGTCACTGGGAGGATCTGAGAGACCCTTAGAAAGAAGGTGGTATTAGAAAAATTTTCCAGCAGGCTAAATCCAAGAGCATCATGTCCCATGGAAAGAACAGGAGAGAAACGTCCCGTGCAGAGCTCTCCCGTCCACTGGGAGCAATATGACCTGTAAACCCTGTGTCCCAGGGTAGACTGTGCCTCCTGATTGTTTCTGCTCTCTGCTGTACTTCTGCAGTGAACTGTACCACTTTTGCATCAGTGTCCTGATTTATCTAAAGAGAAGTTACTTTTGGGGAAGTTAGCTAAGCTTTTGCAAAGCAAACCTGGAAACATGAAAGGTGCTAGTCAGACCTGTTCTCGTAAAAGGTAGACTGGAAATGCAGAAGTATAAAACACACTGTAAAGAGTGTATTCTCCATGGGAGCTCTAGACGACGAATGGAGCTGCCAGTGCACTGGTGGGGTGAGCTAAAAGGCACTGATTGTAAAAGTGAGTGCAGTTATCCAGAGGAAGAACTTGCCTAGGTGTATGAAGCATTTCTATCACTCAGAGCATCTGAGTCAAGGATTGATATCTTTTTCGGAAGACATGCTAAATCAAACCCAAAATCTATGGGATGGACCCAGAAATTACTGGGTGAGTTTCTTCTGTGTGTCAGGCTTCTAGTTCGGCCCCCCAAGCAAGTTACTGCCAGACTTAAGGTTGTAGATTCCCGCAGTCTTGGCCCCACCTTGTTTTTTGCTTTGAACTATTTTGGTTTAAATATGGGTATTTTTTTCTTAAGCATGTCACCCATGGCATGTGGGAAGGTGCTGCAAATGTGCAAATGGCTGAGTGCAAATGCTAGATAACAAAATGATCTGTGGGGAAAAGAAACTAATTGTCAATGAAAGTAAAACTGATGTTGAGCACGGGTTTTCCCAGTTGTGTGAAGTGCCAGTAAGGTCAGAAATTGGAGAACCACTGCAGAGCAATAGTCTAGGGGAGGGGAGACAACAGATTTTAAAATAAGGCCAGAGAGGGGGGATTTAAAGCACACAACTAACCTTTTAACTCAGGCCCACTTCTATGCTATTTGGTACTGCTATGTCTTAATTTCTTCTCCCATCTTGTGAGTGATGGTGCCTCTCACTCCACTGTGTCCTCATTATAACAGTGAAGACCATCCAGATGTGGAGCCTCTTTGTAGGGTTAGGACCCACCCTATCACAAAGTAATCAGCACTCATTCTTGCTACAAGGTGTCTCTTGAGGCTCACATCAGTTCCACCGATTCTAGAACCCAGTGGTTTCAACTGCTGATGTCCTTGGTTCCATCCCCAAAGTGCTGCCCTCAGCCCTCTGCAGCTCACACCTGACTGGTAGGAACTGTTGGCAGGGTACATGAAGGTAACTGGTTCTTTGGCTGCAGTGTGAGTTGTATATAACAACAGGATGAAGGCAGATCTTGATGTGAAGGGGATGACATCTTTACTGCTATCCACAAGAAAGAACAAGGGAGGGAATAATATTTCTAAGGGCTGTTGAGGGAGCAGTAGCTTCATCTAGGCATTTTATTTTAATAGTATGGAAATAGTTGCACACCTGCTGCCAGTGACATTGCTTCCTCATGAGGGGAGGTGCTGAAGAGAGATTCCCAGGGCACCAAAGATACCTGAGGATGACTTTAATCCCAGGGTGGATTTTTAAATGCTTCTGATGACTCTAGGCTTCTAGGTCTAGATAGGGTTTTTTTTTCCTCTCCAGAGTCTATAGTTTGACTTTTTGGTGTCTGTTTCCCTTTTGTTTCCCAAAAGGTCAGACTCTTCTCCTGTGCTGGGTTGTTCTGAGTGCTGACTGCCTCAGGGAGCTTGCCTGAAAGTACCTCCATGGCACTGGCAAGAGGGAAACATCATGCCAATTGGATTAAATGGCAGAAGGACATGTGAAAACAGTTGACTTTGCAAGCTTTTCAAATGCTTGCATAAACAAAAAGTGATTTGAAGCCTTGTCTTCTGCCACACAGTGTCTGCCTCTGCATATTTGTCCAAGATGCTTATACCTGGGAATGCCAAATCATAAATTTACAGCAGATTTGCTCCAGTACCAAAGGCTGCTCAGTGCTTTGGCAGAGAGGCTCCTCATGCTCTGCCATCTCCACCATGAAATCAAGTAGCCCTGAAATTGCTCTGATGTATACAGTCATTTGGCTTGAAGTGACTCCTTCCCAAAGTGCTGGGAGTTTTAGACACTTTGTACTGTCCAGGGACATCAGAAGACAGACCTTGAGTCAGCCCACTGTCAGTGTTTTCATCCAATTCTGAGCTGTAAAAACCAAGCATATTTTGGAGGACCCGTATACTATGTGCATGAGTGGCAAAGGACAGACTGTGATGCTGACTTGCTTCAGAGTAGACAAATTTCCCCTAAATGTGTCCCAGGAACCTGCAATACACCAGGCAGGGAAGAGAAAAAGTTGCTTTTAAGCCAAATCCCCCAAGGAAGAAACATTTTCATTACAGGCTTCAGGGATCTGGTATCTCCCCCCTTTTGGGCTAGGACTCAGGTACAGGTGTACCAGCTGATCAGGATGTGATCGATTATCACTATTGTTCCCAAGTAATAAAGGAACAAGAGTGTCACGGTTCGAGCACAGATGCCCCAGGACATTCTTTCTAAGAAGCAAGCAAGAACGAGGAGCATTAAGGGGGTGCCTTGATGCTCTGGTCTGCTGCTCAGGTATGAAAAAGAGGTGAGAAATTGTGCCAAGTACTGAGCCGCTCAAGAGGTGGGGTGTTGCACCACCAGAGAGGGGACCTTAACTCATACGCAGAACAGTCTACCTATTACCTATTACAGGCACTTCTGGGTACATATGTATTTTAAACTGTGAGCAGGCCATCTTGGGTGTCCTTTGGCCAGTCCCAAAAGAGCTAAGTGACAATGCAAATAATGACACTGCAAATTATTTAAACTGAGAGTAACAAAACCAGTATTTGAAATAAAGTTAAATGATGCACTGCGTCATGTCTGATGGCCTAGAAACAGCAGGGAGAGAAAAATAATTAAATACCTGTGAAATCAGCTGCATGTACATTTTGAGAATTTTTTTCCATCTTTTTCCATGCTGTCCTCTTTATATCAGCACAGCGATAGCTGTTTCTCATTCTAATCTTAGCTTTTGCAAAGAGAAAGCAAACTTTTTTTCCCCCTGGAGTGATACTAGAGCAGTATTAGTGCAGACATATATGCAGACATGCACACACATACACTCTGGTCCATCACAACTGCAGCAAAAGAGGAGTTAATTCTGAAGTGTTCAAGACCTCCTGGAGTTATATATTACATCAGAGAACTTCTCCACTGGGGAAGTGTCAAGAAAAGAAAAGGCTTCTTTTCTAAGCCATTTTTAACTCACAGTTCCATAAAAATGCTGGAGCTCCTAGAGAGAGAGAGTCCCCTCCCACCCTCCCCGCCTCCAGGGAGCAGTTCTGTGAAATGTACCAACAGCTGGCTGGCACAAATTTGGAAAACACTGCTGTCCTTAAAGAATAGAACTGAAAGCTGCTGTGAGAAAGTAGTGCATTTTCCCAAATAATCCTTTTCATTTCATATAAGTGTTTTAGTGAGGAACAAATGCATGTTCTTTTGATAGTGTTTGGAAGCAAACTCTTCATGGAAAAGCAGAAATATCCCCACCATGACTCACAGCAGGGAAGTACTGAAATGACCAGTGAGTTTCCTTTGATTATTTTTTTTTTTAAGCTGCAGTTGGTTAACAGTTCCCTTGACAAATTAAAGGAATACCAAGAGGCCTCAGGATCACTTTGTTTCATGGTATGTTTCATAATGTTTCTTACTATCAGTTAAATGGCAAAACCCAGTCCATTTCAAATCAATCCCAAAGAACCCAGGCACAAATAAGAGCTATAAATTGCTTTGAAGTGGAGGGATGTTAAGAAATAACTTGGGGTATGTAGAATTGGAGTTTGTGAGGCTGTTCCCATTCACAAAACCACGGTGGCTGCTGGCTCTATGGCCAGGGAGTAGATAAGATTAAAAAAAACCCAAACCCATGAAACAGGATTACCCTCACAGTGTTCATCAGCAGGCTCCATGTGGGTCCGGTTATACTGCCTGACAGTTGCCATCTCTGATGCAGTGGAAAGGCCCACCTCTCTGCACTTAGGTCTCTCCCTGGAGCCAGCCAAGGTTCCCCAACACCTCCAAGCCCCACCAGAAGAGCAAGAGGAAGCTTGTGCATCTATGTAACAAAAACTTCTATATATTACTAACACTTTTCAGCACAAATCCAAAACATAACCTCATACTAGCTACTATGAAGAAAACGTAACTCCGTTTACTCCCACCACCTGGGCCTGACCCTTCGGCCGGTTGCTACCCAACACATTAAGGCTTTGTCTGGTTGTGTGCTGGACATTTTGGCCAGCAAAATGCGGTGAGACACAGTATCAAAAGTCTTACTGAAATCCAAAAAAGTAACATCAACTGGTTTCCCTTGGTCAGCCAGCTGGGTGACCTTGTTGTAAAAGGAAATCAGATTGGATAGGTAGGACGTTCCTCTTCTGCACCCTTNGCCGTATCCTGGGGTACCTGGGGTACATCAAGCACAGCATTGCCAGCCAGTCCAGGGAGAGGATTGTCCTCCTCTACACTGTGCTGGTGCGGCCTCACCTCTAGTACTGTGTGCAGTTTAGGGTGCCACAGTCCAAGAGAGAGACAGAAATATTGGAGAGTGTCCAAAGGAGGGGAACAAGGCTGGGGAGGGGTCTGGAGGGGAAATCTTACGAGAAAAGGCTGAAGTCCCTTGGTTTGTTCAGCCTGGAGAAGAGGAGACTGAGGGGAGACCTCATCATGGTCTACAGCTTCCTGAGGGGGAGCGAAGGGGCAGATGCCCATCTCCTCTCTTTGGTGACCAGTGATAGAACCTGAGGGAGTGGTATGAAGCTACAACAGGGGAGGTTTAGGTTGGATGTTAGGAAGAGGGTGGTTGGGCCCTGGAACAGGCTCCCCAGGGAAGTGGTCACAGCACTGAGCTTGACTGAGTTCAGGAAACATCTGGACGATGCGCTCAGTCGCATGCTTTGACTTGGCTGGTCCTGTGTGGAGCCAGGAGTTGGACTTGATGATCCCTATGGGTGCCTTCCAACTCAGGGTATTCTATGAAAATTATTTCAGCTGAAACCAGGATACCCTGTCACCGACTATAAGCCACACCTGGAGATGGGATACGAGGCTAGACTGACTTTTTGTCTGATCGGGATGGTAATTTTTACGGCTGCTGAAACATTGTTGGGAATGGAGTGAAGGATGCCTATGTGGGACAATTTGACTACGGAAAATATTGTGTGTAGAGGATCTTTCAAGCAGGAATGGAGGACATGCACTTGACCAGGAATTAATGTATCAGCATCTCACGGAATCCTCCTTTAGGCAGCTACCCATTTCTTATGTTCTCTATGCTCTGCTGCTCTCCTGGTACCTTTTACGTATCTTTTCCCAGCACCACCATCCATGTTTCTAACAAACCGTCTTGCCTGGAGCATGCTGTGTGCAAGGTTTCTAGGGAGGAATGTGGGGGTGGAAAGACCACATGAGGTCATAAAGTTTTTGTGGAGCTGCAATTT
This sequence comes from Zapornia atra, assembly GCA_013400835.1. Taxonomy (NCBI): domain Eukaryota; kingdom Metazoa; phylum Chordata; class Aves; order Gruiformes; family Rallidae; genus Zapornia; species Zapornia atra. The sequence continues at coordinate 134,352 of VZTU01004860.1, read as the reverse complement.
GATCCGAAAAGTGAATTACCAGGTGCTTCTTCAGAGAGGGATTGGGGGTTATATTTAAATACCTCATTTAGTAAGGCCTTTTACTCCAGAAGAGAATCAATTCCATTTATTCTCTAAATGTGCATTTGTTTTACCATAGCATAGTTCCAGGATAATGTTTAAATTGATCAGTAGATTGAACTTAACAAATTAAGAAATAAAAAAAAGAAGGCAATTTCCCTAACACAGAGGATTTTAGCAGGCTACTGAGTAATAACATTTTTTAAAGGCAATACATTTCAGATATTTATTTTCAGAAATTTGCTTTTACTTTGCAGGGAAGGGAGAGAGTGGGGATACTGCCCCAGTACTGTAGTCAACACTTGAACTCTGTGTTCCAGGGCCTGGGTAGATAATTGATCCATAGGCTTTAATCAAGGAGGGGTGGCAGAGGAGCTCTGACAGCATTCTTCAAATGGATGTACCGCTGCTGGTACAGTTGTTACCTCTCAGGGAAGCTTCTTGTACCAGAGCGTTGGTAGGAAAGGCGTTACACTCCTGTGAGCTGTAAGCAGGGGTGCAGCAGGTCATGTCTTGGCTGGCAGGCTACTGGGTCTGCTGCTGTTTCCTGGTGGACGGGGCTTCTGGAAACATAGGCTTCTTTCTGATGTGTTTCTGAATAGCAGTGTTGAGCACTGGTCTCCTACCTGCTTGTTCAGGCATTCAGCAGGGAGGATCAGCTGGAGGCAGTAACGGCACTGCTTATGCATGCTTGGAAAGCAAGAGCCCGTGGCCAGCAGCCTGTTTATGCAGTCACACCTGGAAAGCTCATCCAAAAGAGCTTTTAAAGTGCATACATTAAGCCGTATTGGATCACCACTTGATTTTTTTTTTTCCTAGTTCAAAACCAGCCATAATTAAGATAACTTTGTTTCTGAAAGTATGTCCCCACCATAGTGTAACTGAAGTACTTTATATTCACACTTTGAACAAGTTTAGTTAAAGTTTTGCAGTCTACCCTTGTGCCAACAACCCTAAACACCCCCTCCACCAGCACCCCTTTGCTGTTTTGCCTGGGCTAAGTCCCTGACCCCAGCTGAGTCTCCAGAAGAAACAAGAGAGCCCTAACCTGCAGCACTGCGGTGCTGTCACACACGAGGTGTTACACAGAGGCAGGGAGAAGTCAATCTGGAGCCATGTTGAAGAGGAGGGGAGAAGGGATGGGAAAGGGCAGGAAGACAGGACTGGGATTTGTAAGGGTGGATATCAAGCAGAGGAAAGAGAGTGAAGAGAGGTCCTTCTTGGAGAGCAAGAGGAGGGAGGAAGGTAGGAGCAGAGAGCTTGGGGAGCAAGACGTGGCGGCTGAGAGATGAGCATGCAGGAGGAGTGGGAGGGAGAGGTACAGGGTTGCTTTTGGCTTGGTGGGAGACTGGAGACTGGGGAAGGGGAGAAACTGAGGCGTGATGAACCCACAACAAGGTTAGGATGAGGAAGGGTTGGAGAAGGAAGTGGCCTTGTGGGGGAAGACAAGAGACTGCTGATGCAGAGGGCATTGTGCAGCCCCGCTTTCCCTGAGGTCAGCAGGCAAAATGACTTCACTGGCCATGCTCATCACCTCTTCCCCGCCCGCACAGCCAGGCTGTTTCCATGCAGTGACCATAGCAACCCAAGTTTTTGACTGGCTGCTCTAGGATGGTAGCCATAATGATAGTGGTAATGAGTATTGATGGAGGGGAGGGGAAGGCGAGCAGCTGTGGAGCAGGGGAAGTTGCCTGAGTACAGTAATCGTGTTTGGCAGGTCAAGGGTGAACCGTGGCCTGCGGGAGTTATACAATGCACAAGGCTAGCAAAGTGGTGTTATAATAAAACCCAGATGTTTCCGCTATTTACAATGTATACGTTATGTTTAAACCTGAAAATGCATCCTAGGATCTGGAGGGTAGGGAAACAGTTATTAGCTGCTTGGAAATGACTTGCTGGTAATGTATCTGTTCCCCCTTGATATTAGCTGTTGCCTGTTTAATATATAAATCTTCTAAGCAGAGACCCTCACGAGCAGCTTCTTTGCCAAACCAGTGGTTCCGTTCGGCTTCATGTGAAACAGCACTGTGTCCCCTAACAGCTTTTCGGGAGGGTGTGGCCTGGGCATGCTGGCCCCAGAAGCCATGCTAGCAGCCTGTGTGTGTTGATGTGCGAGAGGCACTGCTGTCAGGCACAGGAGTGCAGCCCATCACAGGTGCGCGGAAAACACAGCAGAAAGCACTGTTTAATTTCCCCAGACTAATTGTTTTAGAGCTGGGAGCCAGGACCTTTGTGGTATGTCATGGGCCACAGCGGAATCACAGCAACTTTGAGTAAGTATTTAAGAGGGGGGGGGGTGGATTTACTTGATTAGGTTTTTATGGCAAAACAATGGCTTGTCTACAAGAGTGAATTAGTCAGCTAAACTGTGAATTTACAGCCCAACGGTTGCTTTGCACAAATCCTCTATGTGATCAGGCCTACAGCTGGTCCAGACGAGGCACTCAAAATATTAACATTTCAAGTGAATGAGTTCAACTGTGGGAAACCCTGGAGCTAACATTCCTCTTCAGAGACGAGCCCTTCTTGGTAAATCGGAGTTGAATTTTTTTGGGGAGTGAATTACACCAAAATCACCCAAATACAGATGAGATGTGTCTGCTTTGATGTTTCATTTTATTTAAATAATGTAGGAAAAATGTATGCCTTTGGTGAATCCTGATTAACTCCTTGTGTGTCCCTCACCTGCCTCTGTCCCCCATGCATGAATCTGTTCTCTGCCACACTCACCTGTTCAATGGTATGGAGGTACCATGGGTACCTTGCAGTACGGAGGGCCTTGTCTGGGCCCCTCACCATGGTATGTAAAGAGATTAGCCCTGTGTGCCAGCAGTGGAAGGAGGAGTGCTTTAAACTAGGCTGTGTCAAAATATTGCAGAAGGCCAAGCAACAGTTTACAAGGAAAATGGCCAAAAATGGGGTACTCACCTGGATGTACCAGTTTAATTTACTTCTGCCAAGAACTCTTGCCCACAATCTCTGGGATATGTGAGAGAGCTGAGTACTCACATTACACATCACTTGTCTTGATACCCTTCTGGGTCTGTGTAGAAGTGAATCTTGGAGGTCAGGGAGCAAACTATGACAATTTTGACAGTTTCTGTCAAGTTTTTCTTCCTTTTTCTGTTTCTACCCCAAACACTCCCTCTACAGCTATCACATCACAAATCTACTGAGACTTCTATCAAGGGCAATGTCTTTTTTCCCTGAGCTTTATTATCCCCCTGCATTCCATGTGCCTCTCTTAGAGTGATCTTCTTGAATTCTAGCCCCAATTGAACAGCTCTCTGGCAAGCCCTCCAGTTTTAGAGTATTTCACCTCACACCTCATAAGAAGGGATACCGTAGGACTGTTCTGCTAGGCAGGCTACCCATGTGATGTTGATGGCCTTCTATACCTCTCTCTGATTCGCTTGGACTTGTTATCATGGGTGAAGGAGCATTCATTTCAGTGGTTTCTAATGTGATACTTCAGTAAGCTGCTCCAGTCAATATGAATTTAATGCCTGAAGTGACTGAGTGTAAAATAACCAAAGTTCTGTAAAGTCATATCCCATCCCACATGGAAAACCCAAAGTGCAGAAACATGACTTTTCTGAGATCTTTATTTGAATTCTAGGCTCACCTGCCTTGCTGATTGAGAAAAGACTAGGGTTTGCGTTTTTTTTAAATGTTTGTAATCTATTTCAATGTAATAACCAGGGTTTTTTCAAAGTGCAGTTTCTGAATAAGAGTTAAAAAACAAAAACCTGCATTTTTCTCTCCCAATCTAAGTTTAAAACTGAGGTGCCTCTCTTTTTTTAAGGCCATGATGACCATACTCAAATGTGACTCATAAAGCCACTTTTAGTACTTCTGTGTTTAGTGAGCCAGTTGATTGTGAATTCAAAACATATTTTAATAGCATTTCTGCTTCTCTCCTTTCACGTGTGTCTAGCAGGTTCAGTTAATGCAAGTCCTATCAAAATCCTCTTCGTCTGTATTTTAATCTGTACCCCTGCAGAATAATCAGTCAGATAACAAATACATCAGGTAGTGCATTATTTTCTAGCATAAAAAATACAAGAATTTATAGGGTGATTATGTATATGTTCAACTATACAATTGTCTAAATTAATGGTGGACAGAGAAATTATATCCTTAAAGTCTCAAAAACTCTAAGGATATAAAGTTACTAAGCTGTGATTAAAGGCTATGCTTATAAGAAAAAGAAGTGATAAATAGCAACTAGTGAGAATGTTACTCTTTTTTTTTCTTTTTGGAGAATGAAAGGAAAAAGATTATTAAAACCTGTTGTTTAGGCCAGTGCTTCCTCTGATTATTTAAATTATGCTTCAGATTGGGGAAGCAAGCTGTGGGGATTAACAGCTGTCAAGCCTCTCAGTACTTTCAAAACAATTCCATGTCATGAACACTGACAAATACTGAGAAACAAAACAAACCAAACAAAAAAACAAAACCCCACCTTTTTTTTTTTTTCTTTTTTGCTCTCTAAGGAAGTCTGGGAAGAAGAGACAGCGAGAAAAAAGGGAAACTAACCCTGGAGCTTTCTGCCTTTCTTGGCGTGGAAGCCTGGACATCAATGATTAGATGCTGTGTTTGGTGTGCATTCAGTCAACCCAGGACAGGTCTGTGAAGGCTTCAGATGGAGGTGCCATGCACTGGCAGGGGAGACAATAACTTTGTTGTTGTTTTGCTGTATCTTGGCCTCCAGTGCACTCCCAGATCGTGTCAGAGAATGGCTTTTGGACCCTTCACACCTCCCTGAATTCACCATGTGTGCTCACTTCTTCTCCCTCCACCACAAATTGTTCTGGAGTCTCCAGGAAAAAGCTGTTTTGACACTGGTTTTCCTTAATCCTTGGTCTCTTCATGTACTACAGGAAATTCATGAAGCTCAAAAGATAAAACACTCTGCCAAAAAGATCAGACATGAAAATAATGACTTCCAGAGTCCAAAGTGTGTTAAATTCTTTCTGGAAGCAGTGATTAAAAAGGAAAAATGCGATAGACATTAAGTAGAATGACAGCCTTGTTTTTTATTATCATTATTTTTTCATCTATGTTGGGTTTTATGACGTGTCTCTGTAGGCAGACAGATTCAGAATGGGGTAATACTGTGGAAAAAAAAGTATGCTTATCTTCTACACAGCACTGTTCTGGCTTGACTACCTCCATTACTCTCGGCAGTAATGGAGTCTTAGTTGGTTGCTTCCTACATAAAATTCCCTTTGCAGCCAGAAGGGGGACTCACGATATTATATTTCAGCAGATGCGGTGAATTCGTGCCATATGTTCTTTCTTCTGAACATCCCTTCCTGATACTGTTGCGGTTCTTTCTCGACTTCCTCCATCAATCTTTCATGTCTTTCACTTGCACAGCTTTCATTATTATGTACTTACTAATGTAGGTCAAATTTTGTGGAAGGTAGTACTGAAATGTTAGGACGCATGGCAGGATCAAGGTCCCAGTCCATCAGGAAGAGGCTTTGGTGTACCTTTTCTTTGTCTATTTAGCACAGGGGTTTTCAGCCACTGTATTAGCAGGTCTCCATGTGTAGGTAGAATCCCAGACTTTAATTAATACAGGAATATTTTGGTGATTGTGACACCCAAACAGAGAGGAGTTTTGTGAAAACCAAGAGAGGTCTTTGGTCTTCTGGATGGACTTCAGACCATCGCTCAGCTCATGATGAAAGAGAATAAACAGACATTCCTAAGCAGAGATTTTAATGTTGCTTTATGGTAGTAGCAGTAGTGAAATAATCTGTGAGAGAAAAACCAGAGGTAAAAAAAAAAAAAGACAGTAGAAAAGCCAGATGGTGTGGATACATCATTTTAGGTAAACAGCAGACATCTTTTTGCTCATCAGCAGGAAACTGGTCTTGTGAGACCACCCTGTTGTCTGCATTTAGGCCACCTTGCAGGGCTGTGTCTTAAAGCAAACCTGATGAACCTGCCAGTTTGGTTGCTGGGGTATCCATTAAAAAACGCCGTTTTCTCAAACCTTTTTAAGATCAAGCTTTTATGTTTGATTTATTTGTGTAATAGGAGTTCCTTTCTCATGCCTTCTAGAAAATCTGGATAAAAGAGATGACTGGCAGCCTCCTCAGGTTCAGCACAGTTGGGGAGAAGGTTATGCATTCTGCCTGTTACATGCTATTTTCAATGAAAATCCAGATTGCAGCTTGACATGATAACATCTTTTTAGGATAATGTGGTTTTGTTTGGTTCATGAAAGGCTGGGAGTTTTTTTGAAGACTACTAGAAGAAAGAAAAAAGTGACAACACATAAGAATTTGAGCTCTATGCAGTGGCTCAGTGAATGGAGATTTGGTTCGGATTTGCTACTTCAATCTCAATGCATGGGGATACATCCCCCCTGCGCATGTCAAGGAGCAGCAGCCCCCTCTAACAGATTTTTTGCAATTACCCACTTTAGATAGCTTCAGAGAGGCACAGTGGACACATGTGATGAGGCTGGAGCCTTATCTTAATTCTGGCTCTGCAAGAAATAGATAAGCAACCTGCTGAGCTGCCACAGCTTGACACCAGTGCCAGCAATGAGGGAACCTTTTTTCTTTTCTTCACCTGGACTTTTTTCCTTGGGGAGTAGTCACAGAGTATTCCCACGTGAGATTTTTTGACTCTGTTGGCACAGTAAAGAGTGTGTAGATCACTGCCTCCCTTGCAGCTCAGCTGTCCAAACCAGAAAAGAGCTGGTTTGAGCTCCAGTGGGACTCTGTGGTGGCAACAGCTTTGCTGAAGATTTGGCTTGCAGTCATTGCTCTAATGCTCTTCCGTAATTTCTCAGCAGCAGAAAAGCTGGACGGTATGTGTGTACACTCCAGGTGATTTAATGATTGAAGTCGGTGTCCTGGGTGGGAATTAAGAGCAAAGGAAGAATTTCCTGTTTCAGAAATAATGACAAACTGAAACTTTACTAGTAAGTAATGTGGAACAGATAAGTCACAGGAGATGATATGCAAAAATCTCCATCTCAGTAGTAGCATAATGAAGCCGTTGCTTACAAGACTATTATCACTGAGAAGGAAACAAAAAGGAGACTAGGAATGGGATGGGACAGTGATTTGATTAGTCCTTTTGTGCAGAGCTTTATAATCACATTGATGTTTCTCTACCCTGGATGATGAATGCGTATTAACATGTATGAGTGTTAACATACAAAGTCACCATCATTTAAGTCAGGTTTCTTAGATCAGTTCAACTGAAGCAGAGTTGCCTCTGAAAAGACCTGTTAGGATTCATCAATTCAACTTCATTTGTTAAGGATTTATTTTAATGTGATTTTAATCATAAATCAGCTTTAAATCAGTTTAAGTATGTTCACATTGAGACTTTGGATTGCTTTCAATAAAATTGATTTATACTTTACTTAGAAAATCTGCAAATGTGGATATAAACAAATCTGTATTTTATTTTCTCCCCTTAGAAAGACTATAGCACATTTCTCTGTCTTCTGGGTTGAAAGTCTAGCTGTATCGAATCAATGACAAAGCATTTTATTTTCACAGGGCCTGAATTTTACCTTAGTACTGAGCTGGGCCTTCAGTTCTTATCATATAGCAAATAAAGCCCTGAATACTTGCACACTTGATATAATCAATTTTCAAGCTCTGGTTTTATCCAAAACTGTGACACACAAAAAACATTTGCTAGTTAAAAAGAAGTGGGGGAAGGGATTTTTGCTTGATTTACCATGTCTTTATTCTTTTTATTGGCAGCCTGTTCAGAAGTTTATTCTCTAGCTCCCTTTTAGCTGAACTTTACAATATAGGGTCTGTTCTGTTATGGACAGCCTTGGTTGCGTCATAGGATTTGGTAAATTACACACATTACTTACTTATATTTGAATGGATCTAGGAAGTCTTCCTGTGGCTTCGACATAAAGAATATCACTTTCCTACAGTAAAATCAATAATTCCTCCCCAACAGTAGATAGTGGTGGCAATAATCACAAGGATTAAATACATAGAGTGTTAAATAATTCCAGTTTAGTACATGTTATAGTCCTTTTCACATAGTCATAGGTTTTAAGGCTATTGAGGGATTTTGACAAAAGGTTACGTAAATACCTGACAGGATGGGCTTAATCGTTATGGACCAGGAGGTCCTAGCTAGACTTGCTGGCCTGGGCGTCCATCTCACTTTGAGATTTATTTCAGTTTCCTGTATTTTTGTGATGAGCCCATTCCTGTGTGGCCCACTACTTAGCATTCACACCAGTTTCCTGGTATGCAATTACACCACTAACAGTTGATCTGGAATATTTTTTTTTAAGCTTGGTAATTTTTCCTACATAATTTTTGAACTTTTGCCTGCAGTCCAGAAACCATTTCAGAGTTGCATAAAGTGTTCCTGTTCCTCCTCCAGTGACTGCTGGACCGTGGCATGTTTCTGCACGCTTTACTGATCATGTGGTTATGGATTTTTTGGAGGTTGACCTTTAAAAGGATGTGTAATCTTGTATAATAATTTAACCAGGGGAGATGCTTCTAATTAGGTCTTTTTACGAGCTGTTCCTGATTGCAGTTATTTAGCTATATTTATTATTAAGAATTTAATTTAATTTTTCGTTTGTCTGAAGACATTTTGAAACAGGTGTGATATAAACATTCCCTTTACACTGCAGTTTCCTTTCTGTTTTGCCATAGCTGCAGAGCACCAGTGTGGGGTTCAGTATGTGCTAGAAGTATATTATTCTGAGGGTATACGACAAGAGCGTGTCTACATACTGTTCAAAGCCATAAATGCTAAGTGCCATGGTAAGATTTTTGCTGAGCTGGGCTTGAGCTAATTTGTATGCAATGACCAGACATCCAGATCCTCAGTTTCTGAAATGAGTCAAGCGGCTTTTTGTCTAATTGGTGAAACTGTTTGCATACCTCCTGGTTAAAAAAAGGAAAATTTTACTAATGGACATTCCCAAGGGACAGCCAACTCAGTCAGCTGAATGGGACAGTGCTGTTTGTGCCTTGTCCCTAGGGAAAGTCTCCTTCATTCGCTATGGGAGTGGCAGCCTTTTAGCATTGTCTGAGCATGTCGATTTCCCCTTAGCATGTAGATCATTAAAGTAGTCATCTTCTGAATCGACTGAGAAGTGGAGGCACAGCATGCTCCACCAGAAGTAGCTCCAATGTTTTCTACTTGGTGAAGATTTTGGCAGGCAGGGGCAGGAGGATTGCTCTTTGGGTGTTGTACAACTGGAATGGGGTTGGTACATACTCTGCTCCATCTGTGACCAGCCCCAGGAGACAACTACTATGAAAAATTTTAGAGGCAGCTCTGGTTATGTCAAAGTAGGGAGAGACCCCATTTTGTGGTTACTGTGGAAGGGCTGCCCGTGCCTTCCAGTTGTTTCCTCCATGGAGTTTTTGAGCACACATCTCTTTGTAGGCCTGCGTCCTTACACAGCCTGTGCTGCACACCCACATGAATCCCAGAAAAAGAGTATTGCTAGAAGAGTTGACCACAAAGCATTTAAACAAAAGGGGAAGGAAAGTTGCAAATCAGGAGTCAATACCCATAGTGTAAAGTTTGACTTGTGCATTAGCAGATCAATGTCTTGAAAGTTTTGAAGTTGTTCACACTGCTGTATTTTATACAGCCTGTACTGCAAGAGCAACTTCTTCCTTTTGATGATCAAATTAATCTTTCTTCCTACAAATACATGTCTACATTTTGGGTTCATTTTGGTTCATGTCAAACAAGCGATCAGACAGGCGTCAGCTCAGGTTTTCCACTCCTTACCCCAAAATTTCCACATGTATGAGTGGTTCTTTGTGGGGAAGAACATTAGTGGACAAGTGAACCCCCTAAACTGCCAACTGTGCCTGGGGATGCCCAGAAATTTTCTCATCTACTTTGTAAAAAGTGGTAGCCTCTGTGTGAATTTTGTGAGATTTTTTGTGACTCTTGGGAAGGCAGTTTATTTGGTACATCCCATTTGGGGTCTGCCTGTGTACTCACTAATAATTCTTTCCAGTGGTTGTATCCCCAGACTCAGATTATTTAGGTATCCTTGGTGGTAGTGACAGTGACTCTAGCTCTGTGAACCCAAGCAGGATGAGATCATTAGTGGTTACCTGTTGAGGTACCCTGCATTCCATGGTCCAGGAATTTCCTTCTGAACACCATTTCCACTGAATTTCACCTGTTATGGTACTCCCTATTCCCCATGTTGCATCATTTGGTAATAAGGCATCCATGTAGAGCATGAGTCCTTCTGGTTTTCCTATTCAACATGGAGAATTGTTTTAATAGTGGGGAAACTTACATGAATCCTATGACTACAGTGTTGTCTGATGTCATTTAAATTCTGCATCATGCACTCATGTGTGACTGTTGATTCTATACATATATGACTGAGCTCTCTGTGGGAGTAGGGACATTTTGGCATGCCTAATTGGGAAGATCTCTGACCAGGCACAAAAAAGTGTGCTGGCAATGTCGATGGATGTGTGTCTTAAGGCTTCCACAGGCTTGAGAAGATGAGGAAGGTTTTGAGGAATAAGAAGGCCTGCCATGGATAGATCTGCACTGAGTTATTTATTGGCTGATGTCTGGTACACTTTTGTCTAAGAAGTGAAACTATTACAGAATCAGAAAATGCTCCAAAGCCAAGAAAACAGTGTAAGTCAGAAGAAATAAATGGAGCTCTCTATAATTAGGATCAAGGGAAAGCAATCACTCATGTCCTTTATACATGAGCATCCCAGCTTTGCTGGAACACTGTGAAGGTAAAATGTATGACAGAGAAATGCTGAGAGAGTGAAGAAGCAAGTGGCAGTAGAAGAGATGGAAACAAGGGTTATAAAATATAACATAGTGCATAGGATTTGAAAAGCTCACAGGATTCAGCACAGAGAACTAAGTCTTTCTGTTTCCCGACAATGGCACATACAGGAGAGTGCTAGAGAATGCAAAACATGAGAGGGAGAAGAGGAGATGGCTGCACTCTTGTTGAGCCTTCAGATTGAAAGTCTAAAGCTCTAAGTAAGCTATAAAAAAAATTTTAAAATTTTTTTTAAAAGTCAGTTTTACCAAAAAGTGAAAAAAGAGAGTAACCTAGGAGCTGGATTTTTATCAGGTATCTGGAGGAATAGCCTCTGAAAGTATACCAAAGGTGTTGCCTGGTCCATCTTTCCTTCCTTGACTTTTCTTAGTCCATTTGTTTTTATTCTTCCCACCATGATTCTAGGGCACATCAAGGTGTCTACACATGTATCACAGCTGAGACACAAGGTTTAAGTTGTATGTGCCTCTCAGGGCAGTGATGGGGTAAACCATCCTAGTCTGGCCATAAAGCATAATCTGAAACCCCATCAAATTAACAGTGCAGTCACAGCCTTTGCTTTTTGTGGTTGTCTCAGCTACATTAGTCTGTTTGGTGGCTTACTTTATGACTTTTTTGTAGCAAATACAGAAATTAGTGATGAAGATACTTTCATTGCATATCAAAGAAAAGAAAGTGGTATACCTATGATGCAGCAAGATGCGTTTCCTCCACTCCTCTGACTTCAAGCCACAAAACTTGAGACAAACTTTTTAATGTGCACTTATGAAATTCAGCTCCTAAATCAAAAGTGTCTTCATGTAAAATGAAATCACTGAGTGCTTGCAAGTCCCCTTGAAGTCCATAGGATTTATGCCTGCATAGCATTTCTATGCATTGGATTGCTTTCATTTTAGTGCTCAAATAAAGATTCTGGAGTCTACCTTTATGCATTTAGGTATGTTAAATATGGACCTGCGGATTTCTATATCGACTTTATGAGCAGTTGTCCCTGAATCACTTATTGGATATCAAGTATATATTTATTTTGCGCTGTCCCCACATTTTCAGTCTGTATGATCAGGTTTTTGTATTGACAGTGTCTAACAGGATCATCAAAGTTTATCAGGGATGCAGCCAGTTGGAGTCAGCTGAAGCACTGTGAACCAGAGGAGAGAGTATTTAATGCAATCAGGCAGCGTGTTCCTGTAGACGCAATCATCAGTAAATAAATTAAGTGTTGACCTTTAAATTGTAATCTTTAGGTTAGACGCTCGCTCACACCGAGCTTCTCCTGTGAAACCTACATTTTGTTATCTTCGAACACAATTCCCTGTCTCTAAGGAGGTCTAAGCTCAGAAACTGATATCCTGAGTGACTGCAGGAGGCTGGACAGCCTGGCATTATCTTGTTACACTGAATAAATGGGCATTCTCAGGCATTCCCTCATGGACATGATACTTCTAGATGTGCTGGTTTGTCACTACCATCCTTTTTCCGACTCCACTGAAGATGCTTACAGAGTGGAGGGAGGAGTAATGAGACCTTCTCCATTTGCACTGTACTTTATCCATATGTCCATTTCTAGTGTCTTGATGAAAATCCTGCCTTCCCACAGTTACGTTACGAGTTGGCCCATGGTACTCTCTCTCATTGGAACTGTCTAATAGGTTTTAACTAGGATAATGAAAAGAAGATTAATGTAAGCTCTGACATCGGCTTCATCATTAGGGCTAACTATCCATGAACACTGGCATGACATACCATGTTCTTGAAAGCATCTCACCCTGAATAAACAAACACTTTAGGTTTGTAGGGTGCACAATTACTTTGAAAGGACCAGGTGAGACTTCAGCACCATCATACCTAAACCTATCAGGCTCACTGAGTTTAGACTCAAATGCTCCTCAGCATGAGATAAGTAGTTCCCAGGCAGGGTAATCATAGTTGCAGTTGTGATTAACTTTTGGGAGTAGTTACTCTGATTTATAATGGCATTTTCTGGTTCCTTACTGGTCCAGTGTTCAAAGAACAAAGCTGTAGTGCTGTAAGCCTCCCTGTTGCTGTTTCTTGGCTCCTGACCATGTTGTTAGCCATCCCTGTGGCATTCCTGTTACTTTTGGCCTTTACCACATCTAAAACTTCTGCTAAAATCTTCTTTTAACATCACTAGGAAAAACAGGGTTCTCTGGAGCTTGGTTTCACATGTACTGCTCACAACAAATGTCAGGTTTGCATTTTTCTCTTTGCTCTTCTATACAGACTTAAGTATCCAAATTGTACTAAGACCCAGGAGCTGAAATGTATTTTCAAAATAGTTCAGAACTGAGAAGTTCCCATTTAAGTAGCTAAATGATTTGTTTGGTTTTCCAGTCTCTGAGCTCATGTTCAGTTACTCTGGTATTTTGGAGATCTGGTTGTGTGGGATTATGTCCTATCATTACTTGCAGAGTTTTATTGTGTAGGTAATACTGCACAGAAACTCAGCATGGTGGAAGAAAATTGCCAGATTTTGAAAAGTGTTAACAATCCAAATCTTGCCCAAAGGAATAACAAGAGGATCAGAACCAGCAGAAAACAACAGAATTTTGGGGGGCATTTTTAGTTGTCAAAGCAGGAGCAGTATACATTTTAAAGTGTAGCTTATATGGATTATACAAAAGACTTTAGAAATTCTAATCTGGCCTGCTGATGATAAACCTGAGTTTGATAACAATCTCATATGCAAAGGGAGAAGGCTTTGTGGAAATAATACCATTTGTCTTGCATTACTGCCCAACCTTCAGCATTATGCTACAAAAATCCAGGTCTGAGGCCAAGGCAATGGGCGCTGTTCTCATGACTGACTTCTATTACCACTCACCAAGCTGTTGGTCACAATTTTGCACAGCAAACTGTGCACATGTGCCTAATGGCAAGCATACCTAATACATTCCTGTGCTCAGACTCGAAGGCTTTGTGCCTTCCTAGGAAGGGGGGAGGAGAAAAGGAAGGGGGAGACCCAAGCACCCATGGAATTTCAGCTGAAAGAGTGTAGTTGTGTGATAATATTTTGCAGGTTTCCTGTTTAATTTGTTCAATGTGTTGAGCTTCCATGCAGATTAACTACACAATCAAACACTGAGGGTGAGGAGATTGCTGTGCTTTGCCAAACTTGCCAAAGTCCAGAGAGAAGACATTATCTCCAGTCATACATTATCAGTGAGGCTTTTGTAGAGAGAATATGGAAATGTGTGTTCCTTATCTGTGATGATATTATGCAGGTCAGCAGACATACATTCCTGAAAAAATTGCTAACAAAATGACAGATATTCTAGTCATCTTAATAAGCAGAGATCTAACACCTTGCATGCTTTCTCCTGTTAAACCCTTCCAACAGCACGTGACTTTTGGTGACACAAGTGCTCTGACACTTTGTGAGGGCTTGTCACAGCATGACAGCCCTCTCTTGCTGTTATCACTCAAGTTGCTTTCTTAGAAAGTCTGTCAAACCAGGGAAGGTCCGTGAGGGAGAGGTCCTAACCAGTGAGTGTGAAAAGCCTGGGGTTAAGCATGGGTGCCTTTCTGTGTCTCTAATTGACTCTCAAAACATGAAGCCTTCCTGGGTTTCAGCATAAGAAATGCAGATAGAGTATATCCAGCAGCACCTCTCATTCAAGCAGTGCTACTTTCACTGTGTTTCCATGCTTAGCTACTGCTGTTTCTCTTAGGGATTTGTCTGTTTTCTTTGCTACCTGGCCCTTGTCACTCTGTGATGGATGGCACGTGTAAAGGCTCTGCTGCCACCGTACTGGGGCTGCTCACAACATTGCAGCCCAAAATGTGACCCACAGGAAATGATTCCATCTTGTCCCCGGTGGCACCTTAACCTCGATCCATGTCTAGGAGATGCAGAGAGTGTTCTCCTTGCCCTTTCTCCCTCATTCCTGCCCGCAGCAGCAAGTCTCACCCGTTGGGGAGAAGCCTCGCTGGTGGCAGGAGTGGTGCTGCATAACAGGCACAGCAAGGAGCGGTGGAAATGAGCCAACCTGGCAGGAGATGGCATCAGGACAAAGGGGGAAGGGATAGGGAGGCAAGGGGAGGGAGGTGTCATGGGGGAGCAATGTCTAGTTATCATTGTAAGCGTTTTTTGCCTTCTTTGAAAGCATTTTTACCCCTCAGACAAGGTCCTGTCCACCAACACCAGAGAAATTGGCAGAGACTGATGAAAGTCAACTACCTCTTGTGACAGTGGAAGCTGTAGCTGATCTTAATCCAAGCACACAGTGCTGTAGTTTTATCAGCACAGGCTTTCTCATATGCCTGGCAGGTCCGATTAACTTTTCCAAAACTGTAGCTGAAAGGAAGCGAACATAGTGTAAATGAAAAGGAGAAAAAAAAGAAAAAAGAAAAAAAAAAGAAAAAAGAAGAAACAATCTCTTTTCTGTCATGTCTGTGAACAGCTTTTACTGCTTTCCCTGGAGAGCCTGCATGCTTGGACAGCAAGTTACTGTGAATTAGTGAGGGTCACTGCCATTGATTAAATCCTCTTTTATGTTTCCTGGTAACTCCTGAATTATGGCAAGAGTTGAGCATATTAATTTAACACTTTTTTTTCTTTCATTGACAGTTCTGATGGACGAAAAAATCTGCAAGTCATTTTGAGCAGATAATATTGAATTAACATAAAATTCAGGAACAAAATGGCATCTCCGTTTTATTCCCAGTTTCACACTGCTATATCGACAGTCTTAAGAACAAAAATTTTGATCCTTGCAGTTGTGGTTATTGTCTTAATTTATGCAAGATATTAAATGGGACTGTAATAAATGAAATACACTAAAGTAAGAAATTTTTAGTTTTTCATTTCACTTCTCTGCAGTTCCTTTTCTTACATAGAGACAAAAGTCTATACCCTTGACTCTTTAATGACAGAATGGAACTATAAGCACAAACCTCAGTAGTAAAGCTTGTTAATTAAGGCTAATTGGTTTTGCTGGATAATTTAAATGTTGGTATTTTGCAAAAATTTTTTCTCTCTGTTGGATAAATGGCTGAATATTTACACATATGTGCTTATGAAAATGTGTGTATATATACAAATACACACATGCATACTCTTAAAAGCATATATATAGAGAGAGATTGGATTCAGAATGGTGTGTGGGCATTTGTTTTTCAGAAACTAAAAATTGTTTTGGTATCATTGGGGAAACACACTGGAATTTCCAAAATTATGCCAGGGGAGTGGAAAATAGAAACCAACATATACAAAGACATTTTGGGGGAGATTTTTTTCCTGGTCATGAAATGCTGGGCCTTACCTGATCCATCCCAGTGCCTCCCTGACACCTGTGCCTACCCTATGCAAAACCTACAGGGCCACCCTCTCCAGAGAAGGTCTCAGGCATTTTACTGATGTCTAGCCTAAGCCTTCCTGTCAGGGACTTGGTTTCCCCACCAGCAGAGACACATGGAAGAAGTTGTCACCTTCCTTTGATCAGAAGTTTTTTAAGTTGAAGGCTGCTTCATCCCCTCCTGTCTTCTGCTGGTACCCAGCAGGCTCTGTTTCCAGGAATATCAGGATTTCCCTGGTTTCCCTTGGCTTTCCTGGGAAAAGGAAGGTTGCCTCACATGTGCAACAGGCCATGCTGCCATCTGCAGCTGCTTGTCAGACATGTGTGTACCCAGTTCTTTATACACACCTCTCATAATTACAGCTGTGATGGTGCTGCTTGGTTTTGTCTGATTGGAATAATAATTAAGGTCAATTGATGTCAGCAAGTTTCCACAGACACACAACCAACACATATCAAAAGGTAATCAAGTGTGTTCCGGTTTGTTGAAACATTTTCTTGTACAGGACCATACTGGAGACCTGTTGGTGTCCCAGTGAATGCTCCTAATCTGCATGTTATGAACAACCATTTTGCAATGCTGGAAATTTGTTTCCTCGGACAACATTACTGCCATTCAAGAAACAAAACAGACTGCAGCTAGAGGTGCTGCATGGGAATACTGGCTCCCCAGAGGTACAGATGGGGCACAGCTGAGCCAGGATAGACTCAGAAGCTATCACCCATCAGCTCACCAGCTGTAGCACCTTGTATTAGCCCTCCCTGGTTATGCAGTGAAGGTGTTGTCTTAAGCCCCAGGGGAAGTCAAGGTTAAACTAGTAATTTTATCTCAATACTGACACACACTAGAGGCTGGTTTACAGCTAACCCGTAGGATCAAATGAAGTTTGGTGTCTCACAAAGGGACTGCATCTTCTTGTGAAGCCTGTGTTCAAAGAACAGTCCTAGTTGTGAAATATTAGAGATTTTAATTTAGAAAGCCCTAAATGGTTTGAGATTTACGCACACGAGAAATACTATTGCTACAACACAGTAGAAATTGAGATGCATCAGCTGGATCCCTTCAGTGTGTAGGAGCCGTTGGCTGAGCATTTTCAATGCAGTGTCCCCTTCTGGGTCCAAAATACCCTTAATTGATATTGATTCTCTTGATGGGCTTCCAAGCCTGTTGTCTCTTGCCTCAGGGAAAGGATATGGCAAAGCTGAGGTCTGAGGTAGATGTATAATGTGAGTTATAACATTTGGCTGTAGCAGAAGCCTTTTCCTCAGAACAGGGAAGCTGTCAGGCTTATATTTATGCTTTTAGCTCCCTCTCACATCAGTTGCACCTGGAGCCTTTGTATAGCCTCTGACTCACAGCAGTCGAAATAAATAAAGCAGCAGTACACCCCCCTCCCTTTCCCCTCTGTATTACCTACCAAGGCTGCCTGGTGCAGCATGCTGTCTTGTGTCTAGGTGCACACAATCAATTAAGTGGTGTTAGTGCTTCATACTGTGTTCTGAAGCAGCACTTTTGTTCTTGCTATGGCTGTGTGTGGCTTGCAGGTTGAGACCTGTGTCAGACAACTCCAAAGGGCCAAACTAGGCTGTCATTAAATGTACCCTAATGCTTTAAGGGATGATACCCACAACTCAAACTATCCTTATTTTTCAGGTTTTGTTGTACTTGTTTCTAGTCTGGTTAGGGTTTTTCTGTCTGTGGCTTGCCTAGCTCAGTTTGCGTTACCACTGTTTTCCCTTCTAAGGATGGCCTAATCACCATCACATTCTTTTATTTCTTCAGCGGTGCCTCCCAAATTGAAGGAAATGAAAAACCAAGAGGCTGTTGTGGGGCAGAAGCTGGTGCTAAGGTGTGAAACGACTTCAGAGTACCCTGCACTCAGATTCAAATGGTTAAAGGATGGAAAGGAAATAACAAAAAAAAACAGACCAGAAAATATCAAGATCCCCAAAAAACAAAAGTAAGTACAGAAACATTTCTCACAACTGGGGCTGGGAGGGATCTGGAGAGCTGTTCACCAGAACACAAGCTTTGAGGTTGTTAATTGTATCAGAAAGCTAAAAGCTGTTAATTACACAGGAAGAAGGAAACAGACAGTGACATTGTTTATCTTGAATGTATGGATGAAGTAATAGTATGGTATAAATATTTAATAAATAATTTTATTTTTTTAATTTCTGTTTATTTTCTGATAGCCAAAGGCTATAATTTTAACCAGTAAACCTTGGAGACAGGCCATTTTTGAACTACTGACAAGAACAGAGGTACCTTATGTTTATTGTTGAAAATCCAAGAGCATTTAAAATCATCACAGCAATTGAGATTCGGAAATATTTTTGAGATTTTCCTTGCAAGAAATCTAATCCTTAATAAGGCTGAATGCTGCCTGCATTAGCTTGTAATGTTTTACGCAAGCTTGCAGTAGTCCTTTACCAGAGGCATTCCTACACATGTAGAACAAGGCACAGGTCTAGCAGATGTCAGATGAGTAGCAAAGTCTGCAAATCTCATTTTCCTGGCTGGGGAAAAATGTCCTCTACATGTGATTGATGACCAGTGCCAAAAAAGTGGCCTCATGCTTTGTTTGTGCAGGGAAAAGAAGAAACTATGCAATATGCTTGCTGCACTGAGACAGGAGAAGGCTTTTGGTCCCTACCTTGTTGTTTAGGTGGAAAAGTTTTAGTTGTAGCCATCAAAGGAACCTATGGAATCTGTTTGAACACAGCACTTCTGCCCTCAGTAGGCAGGGCTGCTATCTGCTGTGTGGGGCCATTGCCTTCCTTTTGTACAAAGTTCAGAGGATTTGGGGTGGGCTCTGCAGATCTTTCCTTCTAGGGTGTCAAGTGCTCCCATACACTTTGTAAGGTCTCATCTTGCTAGGCAAAACAGCATCCCAAATCAAACAGACTCTTGACCTTTCAGAGTAATGTTACAAAGCAGACATCCTGCCCTCCCTTCAGTTTCTTGTGCCCCAGCCTGGAAAATAAGGTGAAACTAGGAGGGGGAGCAGAGCCACATGACCGTAGCCCTATCCTATGATCGCACAGACAGCAAGAAGGAACCTGTGATGTCTTGTTCCAGCATTTGCAAAATGGAGCCGTTCCAGGTGGCAGATAGCCTGGCAAATTGGACACATTTACAGGGCCATATGTCTCTGTCAGAGTTGCGTTTTCAGTCTATTCTGTAAAGAAAATGTTCAGGTCAGAGCCTGGCCCTCAGCTTCCTCAGCAACATAGTTGTCCATATGAGGGGCAAACAGTGTTTTCTCCTCTTACATTTTGGCTTGATGCTGATTGAGCAAATGCAGTGGAGCCAGGATTGCACCTTCTGGGGCTGGGTTTTGTCAGCTCAGCATTAAACCAGTCACTGCCTTCTGCCAGCTCCCTTCTTTCTCTTCTTCTTTGCCTTCTTTTTTCCCCTCCCCACAAAACTTTAAGGAGCTAGCAGAAGGGAAACTAGCTATTAGCAATTGATTAGAGCATGCATGTGGACCGTGTGAGACTATTTTTTCAGGTTGATGTGCCAAAACATGTTTAAAATTCCCCAAAAGATACCTAATGAAAAAAAAATGTTAAAATTGGGCCTTTTCCTGGAAAATGTAAATCTGAAGTCATAGTCCCCCACTGTAAGTGGTCCGAGTGCAGGCTTTGACCTGGATTTCACCCTTCTGTGTGCTACCCCAGCCATGAGGGTATCACTCGTTGGAATTTCTCTCTTATGTTTTCTGTTTTAAAACAGAAAACGTCTGTGTGAAAGAGAAGCCCTTCCAGTTAGAGATGTGAAAGTTACTAGATGCAGAGTACAGAACAGGGAAAGACAAGGGAGGTGTGCTGACATCTGAAGGATTTTTCTTGCCTTTCTACTTTGAGATTTTTATTTGGGGATACATAGGTGCTTTGCCATTTCTTCATTTACTATTTTCATGTGCTTCCAAGACTCAGTAGATGTGAACAGCAAAAGGAGATAAATTTTGTTTTGACAAAAATTGGGACAGGCACGTGTTCTAAAACAAAAAGAAAATGGGGGAAAATGCAGTGCAAATGAATGTATAAAAATACGTGCACAGATTACAACATAGAAAGCCACATTGCATCCAATCACAAATTACAGGCATATAAATGGTCAAGGAGTTTTTTCATCACTTATTTTTTGTGTTTTTTTCATGACAGGACATCAATAAATTTTTGTCACTTTCACATGCCTGACATATTGTTACAACGAGCATTTCGGTGCGAATTTTTTATTATTACCAAGTGTGGGAAGCATAAACTACGAAGGCTAGAGTATCTGTTGAGCTGTCTGGGATTAATGTCTATTCTAAAGGTCAAACGGCTACATAAAAATTGGGCTATGTTTCTGGAGAACCATTAGCATGTAGGGTACCACAGTGTTACTGACTTCTTCAGTCCAAACACTTGAGAAAAACACTTTCTAGATATATTATAAAAACCCACAAAGTTTGCGTAAATAGTGCCCAATAACTACAACTGACTTTTGGTAATGTTATATTTTGCAATAAATGACCTTACTTGTTGTGTGATAGCAAAATAAAACCTGTTTGTTGTTCAGAGCAAAAGAAATGTTTCTGAGGTCTGGATAGCTAGCTTTAGGTTTTTTAACAAACTGCAAAAATATCTGACAGAATGATGAAGTGTCTAGCCCAGAAATTGAAAATAAAGACCTTAGCTTGGCACCTGGGGCAGGCATGGGAAAGATAATACTGCAGATGGGTGTTTATTGGGTGCATTTGGCCAGTATGAATACTCCTGGATCAAAGATTTGCAGAAATGGGGCAGAGTTTTACTGTGTTTCTCTATTTTTTTAAGTGTCCAGAAGACTCTGTAGCAGTGCAGGCTTCCTGAAAGCTTAGCCTTCAGAAGATGCCCTTGCGTGTAAAATAAACTCAGGGGAGCGCTCCTCTAAGCATGCTAGGATGATTTCAGGGCAGTTGATTCAGGGCACAGAGCCCCAGTACACGATGACTTAGCAGTACAGCAGGTGAACTACACTGAAAGACTGTGCCCCTTCTCATTACCCTGAAAAGTCAAGAGAAACTGAGTGTAAATTGTAATGAAAGGCATTTAAAGCAGTTGCTTTTTGCCTGAAATTTGTCTTGGAGTGAGACCATGCAGTTAGTGAGTTTCTGATGCTCGCATGATCGCTGATGATTTATGATGCCACGACTGATTGATTGTGCGTCCAAGATCTAAGCTATTCCTTTCTGTCAACTAAGTTACAGAAAAAAATCAGGCACCAGACAAGGGCTTTTCACCTGCTATCTAACTTTCCCATGCCTGCCCACTTGTACTGGTAACATTTAGTTTTCTTTCTCTGA
>VZTU01004860.1:70908-112758 GCA_013400835.1 Zapornia atra | reverse complement strand
GGGCAGGGGTAAGGTGTTTGCCACTTCATCTAGCTGATGGCTTTGGACTCAGTAGTGTATGAGAAAACTTTGTGTGCAAGTGCCCTGTACCTTGGGCTTCATCCAAGCTTTGCTTGGATATTTGCCTGCAGACAGGCAATTCTGGATGACAGATGGAGGCTGGAAGCAAAATGAATTCAAGCAGTCAGATAAGGTGGGCTGGGACTGCATTCTGCAGATGTATTTCTTCCCCTTTCATTTACGAATCCAACCTCAGCAGTGTCATAGTGGTGATGAGCTAAAGATACAGGACAAATAAATCTTATAGGAAGAGGCATTTTTTGGTGTAGCATGCTATAGTATGAAACAAGTACAAGCATTTGAGTATGAAATCCCTTAACAGAGGCTTTAAGTGAGTACTGTTACAGTACTATATTGCTAGGTAGCCACTTCATTTACAGCCACTAATGAGCCATCTTCTCCTCTATTTTGAATTGTCCTGATATGTCTCACAAATATTCTTAAGGCTATAAATATTCATATTATTTTTCCTGCTCTCAGAGTTTTTCTAAAAAGAAGAGTAAGAGTAAATTTGTTAGAAGTAAATTTGTAAGATGACACAATTCCTTGCTTTTTCTATAGGTGTCATGTAAAATGAAGAGAATAAAAATAAACATACAGGTCAGATAGTTTCTTCTTCTAAAAGAAAAAGGTGGTTGGCAGCAATATTACTTAGATATCATACAGAGAGGAAAAGACTCCAGCAGACATACAGTGGGTGCCCAAATAAAAGTGACAGAGCTGCCACTGTGCTTCTTGCTTATTTTTGGGTCAAAGTGAGTTCCTTAAAAACCTGAGCCTGTTTATGTTGACTTTTGAGGCACCCTGAGACTAGTGTCTGCTCTCCATCTAGACAAATGTCTGCAAGCATGGCTGAAAACGTGTGGAATATGGGAAATACTGCACATCCATGCAAGCTGTCAGGTGGTGTAGACTTCTGCCAGATATTCCTGGACATGCTGTTACATAGGCAAGTGGGTATATGGCTGGCAGGAAGATTAAAGAGCAGGACATTTTTACTGTGGTATAACTGTTAGAAAGGTGAAAAATTCCCACACAAAAAGACAGTAGTTTTAACCTTCTGGCCACTTTTGTCCATGTCTCAACATTTTTCTCATATATTTATGGTTGCCACCAGCTCAAATCTGGTTTTGTATGCCACCCTAGCTTGGCTGCTCCTCCTTCTTGCAAGCCCAGCAGCCTCAAGAAAGAGGTTGTCTGTCATGACATGAAGAAACTCTTGTAATGTGTGTTTCTATGCGATCTGGGGGTCCACTTAGCACACTGCTTTCATCCCATGAGAGCCACAGTGATGACTCCTCAGTGACAGGACCTTCACGAACACGTAGAAGCAGGGAAGGCTGAGCTTCTGACAAGCAGCTGTTTGACAGCAGACGGGGTACTTTACTATGCTGGAGGGAGGGATGGCTCACAAGGATGGGTCGAACATTTTGGTTGCTCCACCAGCTCCCCTGCTACAATAGATTCGTTCCTGATCTGAACCCAGCCCTGCTCAATGGTTCACAGAAGGGGTAATCAGTTTTGATTTCTGCGTGGAGAATTAGGAGTCATGGCTCTGTTGAAGTGAAGCAGTTCCCCAAACATTGCTTAGCTCATAACTCATCACTAGATATGCTGGTGACTACAAGCTTTCAGAATTAAGAACCCCTGACTCCTGGGCATGAGTCCTTCATGTTGCAGTGAACCAACTTAGAGAAGCCAATGCTCATGCACTCCACTGAGTGACTATTCTATAGATAAATGAGCAGGTTGTGCTACCAGCAAAAAACTTCCCGAAAGCACTTATTTTAAACAGAAACTGGGAACAGCAATAATGTGTGTATTTTCCCCAAGCTAGTCATTCTCCACAGTCTAAGTAATAGGATTATTGCCATCAAATGAGTTGGGGACCCCTTGAATGACACCAGAACATGCTCCTACCAAATTAATGGGTAGGCAGGAGTTCTGCATTTTAAAATCTAATCTTAAAACCTTGGAGACTGATTAAATTATGTCTCTGAGCCAGGAACAAAATGTAGCTTCATGCAAATTGTGCTCCTGCCCATAATTTTTTGTTAGCACTGGAGAATGATTTACTATTGGGATTTCAGAGGTTGTTAAAGAAAGTGGTGTGTCCTAATCTCATGATTATTTAGTCAGATGTTGGAAACTACAGTACTTAACCAGAGCTCTTCTACTGGCAATATGAACCTGTAGGAAAAGGTAATCTATTTTAATATTACACACATCTCCATGGCATCTGGATAGCAAACAGTTCAGCTGAGAGAGAACGGTTGTTTTTCAGATTTCCTTTAAAAATAGACTCCTCTGCAGCAGAAAAGCATAAGCAAGCATCTTCATTTGAGATCATTAACATGCCTGTTTTCCGGCACCCTGTAGGAGATATATTTTTTTAATTCTCCTTCCTTCTTTCAAAGCTGGATAATGTTAATCTGTTGGTAAGAATGGAAGACAAGGCTTGGTGTTGAGAGAAAATCAAAGAATTACTTAATTAATTGATGCAGTGACTGTTACTCCAGTACAGGATGTTTACTTTTTTTTTTTCTGATTTCACAGGAAATACTCTGAGCTTCACATTTACAGAGCCACATTGACTGACGCTGGGGAATACACATGCAGAGTGAGCAGCAAATTAGGGAATGACAGTACTAAAGCCAGTGTTATCATCACGGACACCAATGGTAAGACTTGGCTATTTCTTTTACTGTCATATTCAGGAAGACTGTGTATTAAAGTTGCCACCAGAAATAACGGGTTTGTTGGAGGGAAAAGCTTTGCAAGTGAAGTGGAAACACTAAAATCTATTAGGTATGCTAAGAGAATGAATCGGGCCTGGCTTGTCTGCTCTGTAGTGGAGATGTTTGGTTTTCCTTACCCAGACAAATGGAATGCCTTCCTACAAGTCTCAGGAGAGATCAGAATTTCCTGTGACACTTTCCAACACTACATCTAAGACATGGCCTAAATAGTCAAGGGAACAGGAGGATGACGGGAATCTCATACTACTTCCTGTAGTACACATGAGAATTGGAGGAACTGTAGTCATGTGGGGAAGCTTTCATTTTAACTTAAACATGTCCTTCTAAACCAGCACCCCTTTCTTTGTCTTTACATAATATTTGTATGGCTCCTATTGCCACCTTTTTTATTTTCACAGATGTCAGTAGGTTTTTCTTTTGATTTCTAAAATAATGAAGGAAAAGTCATGAATGTTTTTGAAGACATATTATTCAATGGCATGCATGTAATTCAGGTATTTTAACTCAGGTTAACTATGATTTAAACTTATATCTTGAGGAAAGGAGCTATTCGTAAGGCAGATAGCATTCACGCTCACCCCAATGATTTAAAAGTATTATTGATTGCTATTTTGGCAGGGCTCCTTTCCATTTCATTTACAGGAAATTCCAATTCCTTCTGATGGAATTTCATGGGTGTTTCCATTTCACACAAATGTTTTAGCAGTATTCTTTCTCCTTGTAAGTGCATTGGAGGCTGCAGTTTGGCTGAAACGTTTAAGTGTGACATTAGCTAATTCAGCTCTTATAATTCAAACTCTGGTGTCCAGGCAGTTGTGAAGTATCAAAAAAATGTGCCCTCATGAGCAAACAAAGCAGAAGTTCTGTGCGTATCTGAGATGGGTTTAAAGATGATGTTGAAATGGGAATTCACCATGGATAGTTTTCTGTTCCTAATTGTACTCTGAAACAGGAGATAGGCATTGAAATAAATAGGAAAACAAACATAAACCTTTGCCAGAGGGATTTGACTTTGGCTATCTGCTGTTTTGTGGTCACACAGCAATTTCTTGACTATATTGACTTTGTGTATTTATGATTCTATTTCATCCACTATGGAATCTCAAGTCCTACGATTTCATTCTAGCTGTATGGTATCATAATCACAGTCAGATGTCAGGAGACTGATAGAAAAAATCAAGTGTTATTTACCAGAATGTTATTACAAGGAAAAATGAGTAGGTGTAACTTTGTAAATGCTCCTGGTTTCCATGAACACAAATTTTGGTTGCTCATTAGCTGCTTACATGGAAAGCTCCTATACTGTTTCCAAGATACCAGAGTTTCCAAAACTCAGCTTTAGGCACTGTGCCTGGGCAATGATACATATAAATGCAAAAATATGCTTGGGCATCCTCTATTACTTTCTTAGACAAGGAATGGTGATGTGGTTGGAGAATGCATGTGGGCCCACATTCCTATGCTTTGTGACATAGATTTTTCAATTTCCTTTGGTCTGTGCTGAATGACAGCAAAACACTCCTGCTGCAGGGAGATGAGAGCTTGGGTTTGAATGAAAACATTTGCAGGCAAGCCCTATTATGTGCATTTATAACTGGTATGTTAGAATCTGTCTAATCTTGTTGTGAAACATAAGTTGTTTAAAACACAGCCGTGCATGCAAACTCCCTTAAATGCAACCAAACTTGGATTTGATCTAAACCTGGCAGCTGGCTCTTGTCTGTAAAGATCTGAACTGGAAGCTCAGTGATATCTGAACTGGAACATCTCAATGACATTTGATAATCTATAATCAGGCATGGCAGCATTCATTGGATGAATAAATCAGTCATGTGTATGTGGTTGCCACACATACATCTGAGCCCCCTCTGCTTATTGTTGCTTATAAATTACCAGTAAAATTGTTTCTAATTTTCCTCATAATTATGGAATTTTCCACCTGGATTTGAGGAACAGCATGGGCAACATCTGGCGACTTAAGAGCAATGGATCCCTAAGGCCTCAGAGGGCAACATCTGCTTTGCAAACAAGGACAAGACCCCCTGTGCAGGTGACCTTCTCACCTCTCCTTCCCACGCATTCCCTGACCTCTTCCCCTTACTAGCTTAATGACAGATTTGGGATCCAAACTCGGTAATGAGCCCTGAAGGGCAGTCATTACTCAGGTCCTATATATCTGTGTGGTCCTGCACTATTCATAAAAAAAGAGTGGTTTGTTTGGGAATTTTTTTCTTAAAGGAGCATGTTTAGCTCTTATTTGTTATTTCCTATGAATGGACTTTTATAGAGGACCTTGGGGTCCAGTGCAGTACAAAAGCCCCTGTAGAAAACTAGTGTGTGGACATCTGAGAGGGCTGAACCTCTCAGGGTAGGCTTCCTTCCACCTCCAGTGATAGGCCAACAGTCAGGTATAGAAGGGTGCATCAGAGGTTCTTATTTCATTGCAGTTCTAGCAAGCTGCTCTGCTATGTGAACCATAACTTTAATTATTACCTTTAATTTAATGACCTCACCTGGGCATGTTTGTTATGTGTGCATTTGGTATCTGCAAACTAGATCCTCTTTTCCCTTTATGCTGGGTGCTTTAAGACTGAGGGAAGATAAGGTGATGGTGTTTCTGGGCATGGGATTTTTTTTTTCTACTAAAAGATGAGTGCTTTTCATTATAAAAGTCTTGGGTTTAATTCCCTAGAATTTTGTCAAACTTTAACTATCTTAGTTGAAATTTTGTTTGCTGCTCTGCCCCACCAAAAAGAACTCTAGGGCCAGACCAAAGGTCTATCTAGCATGATGCCTAGCAATGGGCATTAGGAAAAAACACATGAAGAATAAAGCAAATGTGTTGGACTTTTTCCCTAAAAATATGAAAACCCACAGCATTGTCACTGGGGTCATATGTATGAAAACTGCTAATTCAAATTTCCTGTTGCATGGCATAGAAAAATTAGTATTTATCAGTAAAACAATTGTAAAAACGTCTTTGTTGTTTTAAGTGAGCAAAGAACTTTATTTTGCCCTGAAGTAGTAAAATTTTCTGTCTCAAAAAGTAATAGTCAATGTAATAATAACTCCTATCCTTGTTGCTGTTACTGTTAATATTGCTGTTATTTAAAACTCAAATTTGCTCTTGTGCATATTTTTGCTACATGTAAACATATACCCCCCCAAATGGTGTTAACCTATGTAGACTTCTAAATTTTCTCATATTTACTGAAAGAATCATAAAGCTTTTTCTATAGAGCCATATGTGTGGATTAAAAATTTAACAAATATATAAATAAGTAGAGAAACACTATTTTTTAACCAGTCTTAATAGCAAGCAGTGGGAGCTATTCTGTTCTCTTTTAAATTTATAATGAGTATAACTTGCCCACAGGATATGAGCTGCTTTCTTATTTTCATTCACTCCTGTTCATATATGACCCCCTAAGAAAGATTGTAATTGAGGTCAGAATAGAGGCATGAAGTTATCCTGGAGTTGTATAAATAGTGCATATGTTTGTTAATGCAACAGAAACTGCTCTTTTGCCATTTTTCTAATTTGTCACTTTAACCAGGCAAATATCTTGCAGTGAATCTTTTTGTGGGCTTTCTCATGAACATAAGACCTGATTAAGCTTAATAAATAACATTGAAAGAATACTTTATACCACAGCTGAAGCTTTCGATTTCACATTCAAAAACTTGCTTACAAACCCCCTTTCTTAGACAACTAGGTAAGTCACCTGGTCTTCTAAAGCGTTGAGCACGCCAGAGCTCCAGCTGAATGTGGTCTCAGTCTTTTCCATTAAAACCTGTTGACCTAAATATTTTGCCTCTCTAAGGATGTTTGCTGGGTCCAGCATGACTCAGGGTGCAAAAGGGTGGATTCCTGCAGAGGTATTTCAGAAGTTAGCATTCTGTGGTGCTGAATAACTGCTGGGTTGTGTGAGCGCTCATCCTGCACGCCTGTGCAAAGTTGATGTAGTTTGAGTCATCAGTGGGGGTGGCTGGGACAACTTTGTATGAATTGAAGGGAAAAGGAGGGCTCAGGTGATATGCTTATGTAACTGAACTGTTGGCAGTGGTAAGATTTGGTAAACTCATTAGCTACGTAGTAAGTGGCCTGGGCAAGCTTCTTGTTTTGGATACATAGGTCTTGCAGTGTTACTAACAGTTCCGAATTGTACAGTAGTAAAGAAAAATCTGATATTCATCATTCATTAAACTTTAGTTTGCTCTTCCTCTTCTGAAGGTAGCTTAGCTTCAAGAAGATGGCAGAAAATATCTAAACAAAACCAACATCTTACATTGAGTATTCATAGAGCTTGTGGCCAACTATTAAATACTTCAGAAGTCCCTTCTACTCATATTATTAATAAATAAAAGCAGGAGATCAAGGTATTGCTTGTCTCTCTAGCGTAGTTACAGGTGACCTGGACCATAGCTCATTTTTAACTAACTGACATAATGGGTCAGATTCTGAACTGGTGAAATCAGCATGCCTGGAGCAACATCACTGATTTGGGCCTCCATGTAGAAAGAACTGTGTCCATTGCTCAGATTGGCATAGCAATTCCCCTAAGAATAGCTTCAAACCTTACCTTGCAATTTGATATATTTTAGTTGATGGTGGTGCTCTTCTCATCCAATAGAGGGTGGTAGATTCTTGAAGGACCAGGAAAAAGGTAAAAAACCACAGTATTTTTAAGAAATGGAAAGCCAGTTTATCCATTGGATCTCACTGTCTCCGTGATCACATGTTCCTGTCTGCCTCTGAGGTGTCAGACTATGGGCTTACCTTCTACACACCTACTCCCTACTCTGCCATCTGTAGAACAAGTAGCAGAAGTCTCAGATACTCCCCTTTTCTCAAGGCATGTGCTAGCTTGTGTCATTCTTCATGTAATTCAGAATGTGTCATCTCAATGGCACAATCAGTGCAAAAGGCTTCAGTCCTGTATCACTGCCAGAATGTAAACCACAAGATGACAGAAAGCTTGTTTGCAGCTACAACTACCTGTGATGTTCATGGTGTTTGAATCCTCCTCAGAGCCCAGGTTGTTCTCTCTGTCAGGGTCCTCAGAGGCCTTCAAGCCCTGAAACTGAGGTCAACTAAATCCCTTCAGTTTGTTCAAGAAGCTTTTTGCATCAAGACTTTGGCAAAGGACTCAGGGGTGGGAAGGGCTCTGAGGATATGCAGAGGGTTTTTCACAACAGCAGCTGTAGGGCTGTTAGACATTTGGTTTTCCCTGGAGAAAATACGTCTCCTGAGCAGAAGGACCTCCTGCTCCCTCAGAGGCATTACAGCAGATCTTGTTGACCAGGGACTAAGTTGTCTCCTCTCAACAGCCCAAGCAGAGCTCTCTACCTGGAAGGATGGATGGAGATACCAAACCCAGCAAGGTGGGGGTTTGCTGTGACTCCCATCAGGGTTGATGGGGTTCTTCTCTGTCTTGCCAGAGGAGACAGCAGGTGATGGAGCTGGCTAGAGTATTAAAGAAATGACACTGAGAGGCTGCAGGAACCTCTCCCTAAAGCATCCCCAAACAAGGGGGATGTCATCCATCCTTCAATATTTTTGCATAAGAAGCCCAAACACAAACATAACCCAGTTTAACAGAACAGCACTTCACCAGAACTAAGTGCTCCTAGAAGTGCCAGAGGACAGATGTGGATGGAGCATCTGAGCTAGGCACTCCTTGTGGGGACTTAATCATGATGAAGACAACAGGGCTGTGGACTGCCATTTCCATATCTTGGCAGACTGCAGCAGCAGCTGCAAATATCACAACTGACAAATGCTTCCAGTTCATCTACCTTAGGCAAGTATTGATGGCTCTCTAGAAGCAGCCTCTTTGCGCTCAGCCTTTTGTGTTCAGAAGGTTTGACGTGTGGCTCCATTCTGGCTTTCCTGGGTAGTGTAAAATTCCTCTCTTACAGTTGTGGTGTACAGTAAGCAATACACACATATTTTGCATCTTCTAAATGTAAGCATCCACTGTTAATCTTGCTAACGTGAACGTCACTACTGGGGCTTAGTAATCTGGGGCTTTGACACACATTTTCCAAACATGTCCCTCGGCACGTTTCAGGTGTGGGTGGCTCTGGCTGTGTTTACCACTGGCAGGGAAACTTTTCTGCTGGCATTTGTACTGACACAGCTGGGCTGGGGAGGCGGCAGCAAGAAATGCTGCCTCAAGCTCAGCACAGGCACTAAATGGAACATGGTTTCTTTAATGGTGAAAGAAAAATTTGCTCCAGTTGTGCCAGATGCTGAGCTATGCTGTAAAACCTGTTCCATCTCCTGTTGTGACTAAGAAAGGTTAATTACTCAGACAGCCCAGCTGGAGAAGAGCAAAAAATGGTCCTGAAAGCTGCCTGACTATAGGCCACTGTGTTCCAAGGCCTAGTGCGAAGCTTTTGACCTTAAAAATTTTACTTGTGATACTAATTTCCATGCCACATATCACTGACTATCAGGGATATGCTACATAACACATTTTCTCACATTAGTGATATGAAACTGGAACATATTGCCCATTCAAACACAATATTTGCCAAAGAAAACTAGTCCAAAAACTGGAAAAAAACACCAAAGATGATCTAAGAAGTAAGACATTAAAATACAGGCTCAACATTGAGGTCTAATGAGAAGGATGTTGAAGGGAAGAAAGCTGGACTAAGTTCTGTCTCTGGTCAAGTTTTTGTGGACTCTGAAGACAGTGAGGACAGGGCCACCTGATCTAGAATCACGGATCAGAGTAAAAACATTCCTGAGTTGTCTTTTCCTAAATCTCTTACAAGGCTTTTTCTAAATTCTGTCTGTTCGGCCTACCAGAGGATTCAAAGCAAGGCTTCTTTCCTGGCATTTCTGGCCCTTCTCCAGCTGCGAAGTTGAAATGTGTGCAGCTGTATTGAACTGCACCAGTATGAGGTTGAAAAGCATCTTGAGAACTTGGAGAAGGCCAAGATTATTGATGCGTACAACTGAAGAGCAATTTGTTCTCACCTACAAAATTGCACATGGTGGTGGCTTGAGGGGTCAGCAGCACATGAACAAATGGATGGCATCATCCGAACAAGGTCTCTGTACAAATCTGTAAAGCCTAAAAGAAGACTTTCTACTTCTTGCTTTCTCCATCTAATGCAAGGCATTAGTAGGGTTCTAAGCACAGAGGCGTCATCCCCCAAGTCCAACAAGTGGATGCAAGAAACCCATGACAGTATGTCACTAGCATATCTCTGTAGGACCAGTATGGAAGAGCGACTTTTCTCATCTCTTCAGCAAAACACAAGTTTGATTTCTATTACAGAGCCCCCTCCACCCCGAGCAGTCATCCCATGGGGTTTGCATGTGTGACTGAAAAGATTTCTCTGAAGTGGCAAGTGAGATTTATTGGACGTATTTACCAGCAATTCAAGTGATACGAACAGGAATACGTCTTTGCAAGATTTAACTGCCTAGAAGCATAAAGAGTGAATACTCACACTGATGCCTTCCAGAAGCAGAGCCATCTGTACGATTTCTCCTGTTGCCACTCATCAAGTATTCCCAGGAGAGAATGAGAGATGGAACAACTGGCTTCTTTCAGAAGAAACAGGCTTTTTCCTTCAGGCCTACTAGTAGACACCATCATTTTTCATTTTTTTCACAAAAGGAAACTTCTGCAAGTTGGTGTCTGATTGTAGCCTCTGCCCACTGAAGCAGAATTTAAGCTTGCTTTTTTGAGCACCTTTTCCCCTTTACCTTGTCCATTCTTGGAGTTGAGCGCTGTTAGAGGATCGCTTGACTCCACATTATAACTTCTTGTTGCTTCTTGTGTTTTCCAGAAAGCACCAGCAAGATACCAGTATCAACAGAAGGGACAAAAGCTTCTTCACGTAAGTTGAATTAACAGAGTCTTTCTATCTCTTTATTTCTTCTTGAAACTGCTTC
Organism: Zapornia atra; assembly: GCA_013400835.1. Lineage (NCBI taxonomy): Eukaryota > Metazoa > Chordata > Aves > Gruiformes > Rallidae > Zapornia > Zapornia atra. The sequence goes on along the minus strand of VZTU01004860.1, from coordinate 102,021 downwards.
TGCAGCTCTGAAACTGCTCCTTCTTAGCAGAGAACAATTCACCTGCATCCAGTGCCTCAGTATCTGCGTATCACCTTGAATACTGGAGCTACTTCAGGAACTGAGAAATGAATGAAGAAGGGTTACTTGTACTTCTTAATATCCTGGAGCTGCGCTGAGGATAGTAACTTGTCCTGCAGTTGTCAACCTGCAGCTACCCAAGTGAAAAAGTATTTGAGTTGTCAGGATCTGTGTTTTGAAAATGCACTTGCTGCCCCTGCTCTTGTAAATCCTAGAAGCTGCATCTGAATTTGTTTTGCAGAGTGTATAGACATACTGATGTTTCCTCCAGAAAGTCTGATTCATAGACTGCTCTGTTCCTCAGGGCTCTACATACAATTCCTTACAGCTCTGCAGGGTCTGTGAATGTAGACAGGTAACTCATTATGAGTAGTTAAACCACTTCTGAAGCTGCCTTGGCATACCAGGACTCTTTTCCAGATGGTTTCCTTTCAAGCTAGTGGAATTTTGCTTTCTCTGTCCTGCCTGTAGGTACAGATTGTGCACCTCCAGAGTTACTCCTGGAACTGACCCCAGTGAGAAGTCACTTTCATTATTTTAACTATTAGAACTGCTGGCCGTAATACAAGCAGTTCTCTCTACCACTGAGTTCAGCCAAGGGAGCTGTGGATAGGCGTGTGTAAGCTGAGCATCCCAAGGATTTACAGGATGCACATATCCTGCTTGGCAAAGATGCTAGGGTCCTGCTAGCTTTTTTGAGAAAGCTATGTCTGGCAGAGACAGGTTTTAGTGTGAGATGACAGTGTTTGTAGGCTAGATCAAGGAAAACAGTGTGGTTGCCAGATTTTGCATTTAGCATGCCTGCAGCCTTTCCTTTGATGCATCTGCGTGTGTGGCGACCTACTTCTGAAATCTTGGCATTGCTGCCTGACAGAAGAGCCATTGGATGTGCCCACATTCTTTCATGTTCTCAGTGGGACTTGTCACTGGTGCTTCACTGGGTATGTATGAGACCACATAGCTAATAGGAAGTGTCCTGTAACCATTGGAACTATTTTTGTTCAAAGGAGGTGGCACGCTGGTCACTGACTCCACTGGGCTTGCCTTGCCTTCTCCCTTGAGCAGCAAGAATGCAGTCCCTGCACTTCGCTCCTTTCTTTCCCATGAACTAAATTTCTTGCTCTTGAGTGGTCTCTTTCCCTGCTTATGTCCCTTCCAGGGCCTGCTGTTACAGTACTGTTCTTCCCTTTACTGCTATTGTGCCGCTGGAGAGGAGGAGGCTGGGATGTTCAAAAGGCTGGCTGCATTCTTGATGAATTGCTGTCCTGGCAGATTTCATGCCAAGTGGCACATCATGCTGTTGTCCTGAAGGACAGCAGAAAGCAACATGTTCAGTGGCTGCTTGTTGAGGTCTTGTCAAGGAGCTCTGAGCAGGTCTTTTCTATGTGGCTGAAGCAGAGATCTACTCAGTCTCAAACACAGACAGGTGCCATTTTTCCCACTGTTCTCACCCAGCCCTGGGTCCAAACCATACCAGTTTTCTCTGCCACTACAGGAGTCTCCTGCTGACCAATAGAGCCTGTGATTTTAGGCACTGCTGACTTTTTTCTTGCAAATGCAAATTAATTATTAGTGTGTTGCTTCTTTAATTGAAGATAGGCTGTTCTGACATGCTAGTGTTTAAATCACCGAGAGCTTGAAGTGTTGTTACAGTTCTAGTGATGAGAGGACTTACAGACTTATCTTAGATTTTAAATGTTGTTTTACTCTGCCTAAAAATGAACAGTGTTAAGTGTCAGAATCACCTTTTCTGCCTGATGTTCCATGTTGTTAAGTATTTCCCTTCAGAGCATGCAATATGCCTGACCTGCTCCCTAGGATGCACAGGATGGCTGTTAGCCACCCCGATTTCCTTCATCCTTCTCCACAGGGCCACCTTAGGCAAAGCACTCTGTCTGCAAAGTTTTCCTTCCAGCTGATAGTACTCCTCAGGCACACTCGTAAATTCATTACTCATGCATGACACTCTATGTTTTACTGGGCTGTAAGACAGTGAAAGCCCATGCAGCCACTCAAATGCATGGCTCTGTTTTGCTCTATGTTTGCAGCTCAGAAGGTCCAGTCCTAACTGAAGTCTATCTTGCTTCTTCCATTTATTTTTCTGAGTGCTTCCTTTCTGTGATTTGTGTGGATGTCCATTTTCTCCAGCTGTCCTACAAGATTCTTTGCCATCTTGAGAATGCTGCTTTTTTTTTTTTCCTTTCTTTGTGACCACTTTGGGCCTGGAACTTGTCCTACTCTTCCAGCTACAGCTGTCTGCAGAGGAGTGGTACTCATGGACTCTGCTCTCTTTCAAGCCACAGAGGTCCTTAGCCATTGTAGTCATAGACCTGGAGACCTGACTATCCATTTAAAGTTATGTGAGAAGAAGATACGGAGTTGGTGTTTCCTGGTTCAGCATGTGGAGCTTCAAGACCCACTGCTTTCCACTTTCCTCTGGTGCTGTCACAAACAGCTGAAAACTTTGCTCTCTCTGCCTGTTTTCTCCTGGCCTTTCCTCCCAGGACTATGGAGCATTTTTGCTGTAATTGATTATTCACAGTGTGCCTAGGACATGCTGTACCGACTTTGAAGTTCTTTGCTTTCTCCAGCTATCTCATTTTGTTCCTTTGCTTTGGCGGATTTCTGATTACTGGGGAAAAAAAAAAGAAAAAACAAAAAAAAGAAAGCTCTGCTAGGGAAAGATGTTCAGGCTTCTCCAGTATAAGAACGTAGCTGCAGTGGTATTCTTACAACTTTGTTGTTACTTCTGTGTGTTACAGAACCCATGCTTAGGATACAAGCGTCAACAGAAGGAACAAACACTTCCTCCTGTAAGTATATATAAGTTGTCTAAATTATTGCTGACAAGACTGTCAGGTACATTTCTCACTCCCTAGCTCAGACAAGAATGTGCTTCTATCTAAACCTACATTAAAGAGTCAAGAGTGACTGGGCAGGATTCCTGCTCTACAGGTGCAGTTGTCATTTGTTATATATATTAGGAGTATAACTATCAGAACCATGTCCTTTGCAAACTGAGGGTTAAACATGTTCCTTCAGGAAGGTCAAAGCACACATTTGGGCAAGGCAAAGAAGGAGGAAACTTCTCCAGTGTTTCTTATCTGGAATTCCCTGCCCTTCCCAGCAAAGCGTGGCTTCAAATGTCTTTTCTGCCTCCCCAGCCCTTGTATCTAGGGCAGCTGGAATATCCTTAGGTCCAGCCATCCCCAGCTGCGCTGTGTTTCCCTTCAGCCCTGTGCCAGCTGGTGTGTGTTAGAACTCCTCAAGCTCTTTCTCCTGTGGCTGGCTGGCCTTAGGAAGGGGATGAGGAAAGTGAGGACATCTTACTGTAGGTCTACCCTCATCTGGGACAGAGAACCAGGAATGGTTCCCCATTCTGAGGAAGAAAGGCTGTCTCTCTGCTCATCTTAGGAGCAGACTGGGAGCTCCGGTGGTCCCAGTGAGGAAAGTGACTCTTTTCTTCTTCTGTAGTGATGCTTCTCAGGGAAGCGTGCTTTATAGCATAATCCTGTGCACTTTCACCCTTGAGAACCATCAGGTAGAGCCTTCCAGCTCTTTACTAGACCCAGATCCTCCATCTACCCAGCCTGGGTTTGAGTAGACTAGAAGGACACCACACATGCCAAGGGTTGTGCGAGGTAGGATATTGACCTTCTTCTAAAGCAGTAACTGTTGCCGGCTGCCAGGAACAGGATGGCGGGTGAAATAAACCAGCGGTCCAATCCACCCCAACAGTTCCAGTGTTGCTATAAAATATGGTGTGTTCTCTCTGGGAAGCTATACATAAATGCCCTTAACTCACATCTTACAGCTACTGTTTCAGCACAAGTGGGAATGGTCAAAGCCAAATCTCTGGACAGAGTATTCTGAATGTTTTTCATAATTTACATGATATACAAATGTTTTATTTGTGTAGATTTCCTTCTCAGCTGTTGGACTAATTAGCTTTTTGAGCAAGTATTGAAGAAATTTTAGAAACCTGATAGGTTATCTAAAAAGACTAAAAAGCTTTCTGCCAGCAAGGTGAGAGGAGTTAATGGTTTTGCCCTTCTTTTTCCTGTGATGCATAGCAGCAGGGTAGGCAGGAATAATTTCTGGAGCAATTTAAAACACTCGTTTCTTTCTGTTCTGTTCTCAGTTGCATTGATGTAAATTGGAACTAGTACAAGTCACTAAAATAAGTAATGGAGAAGAGACAGCAGTACTGGATATTGCTGTGTATGCTAGGTAGGAAAGGTACTACAAAGCAGGAGGGAACCAATGTTTATTGCTAACAAATGTGAATGTCTACTCACACTACAGAGTGGTGAGGCAATTGAGTCCACGAATGTATTCTGAAGTTGCTTAGGGCTTTTCTGTTCTGAGTTTCAGCGGGACATGTCCATTTCACACTTGTCACTGTCAATCTTGTAAGAGCTACAGGAGATAAAATAAACTGTTTCCTTCCACTTTTCAGACAATAGCAGATGTTTCAGAGAACATGCCAGCACTGTCACTCTTGGCCAGACTCTGGGAAAGACCTGAGAACAACAGAGTGATTCAGTAGGCTCTCTCCCCCGGGGCTTTCACAAGAGAACAGGCATGTGACATGCTTTGCTTGTTTGGAGTTCCAGTGACAGACAGATATTCAGAGCACTAAAAAGTTTTTTAAAATCCAGTCTCTGTAAGATACTCCACAACAGACACCCCAAAACTGAAGGTCCCTCTTACCCTTTCATATCCACATGTACCTACACTCCTCAAAATCCATCCCATTTTGAGAACATGGGCTTCCATTTTTAAGTAAAGGAGAAGGAAAAGACTGTGATGCATTCCCAGGTTCACATAAAGGGCTAGTGAACATGTTGGGGGATCAGTAATCCAAAGGAGGAAGAGGAAATTCATGCCATTGTGTCTTGTTTTAGAGAGTTGGACTTTGTGGCACTGATAACTAACTATGCCCCTGGCAGGTAGAAATGCTTCCCACCTTCCTTCCACCCCAAACCTAGGATTTTTCTGTATATATATATTTTTTTTTGTACTGTGTAATACTGAAAGCTAAGTTACAACTTCACTTGCATTTTCCTTGATGATGATACTGTGATACACATTTTACTGTTGAACAAAGTGAACAAGCCAAGAATAGGACCCCTCTTTGGTCTCACTAACAAGGATTGCAGAAGCCATTCTTAAGCACCTCAGAACAATTTGGGGATGGAAGACATATTTTCTCTCTTTGTTTCTGGGCCTGCAGTGCTCTGAAACAAGTACCTTACGATCCTTTGATTTTCTTCTGTTCAGGGGTTGCAGTGGGAAATCTGAGACTTCACCCTGGTGCCTTGGTTTTATGGGTGCAGACAACTATGTGTTCAAGACTAGATTTTTTTGTTTTGTTTTTGCTCTTCTGGGACTTGTTAAAAGAGTCTTGGATTCTCACCCTGACAGGCAAAAGATATCATACAGCAGTCTTAATTTTCTTCAGAAAAGTGGTCCCAAAACTTGCATTCTTGTTTGTAAACTACAACATACCTGGAAGGAAATTCAAAAGCAATCAATTTTTCAAAGTTAAAATCATCTGCGACGTGCACAGCCTCCTGATGTACAATGTAAGAGGGGAGAAGGGAAGTGGTAGGATACAGGTTGTTTACAGTGATCACAGCTCCTGTTGGTGTGGGAAGCATCTGCAGCACTATATGAGTGTACAGACCAGCAGTGATGCAGCACCTTAGCTTACTGTCTATAGACAGAAACAGTCTGGAAGTTTGTGCTCCATGGTCTAAATTGGGTCAAAAGCTGAGCATTTGTAACAGTAGGAAATGACAAAGCTGGACAGAGCCAGAGCCTGTAGGAGTATATTTCAGAGTCTTTGTCACAGACAGAAACATTTGTTTAGGTGCACCTTGCAGCACCACTTTCACACCCTTGTTTATGCTGCCCACTAAGGACTGCCACCTAAAATATCTGTGGAGCCACTTCCTCCCCTGCAAAATGCAGGAGTATACTGTGTAATACATGCGTATCAGATCTGATTGTCTTACACTGGGATTCTCAGTTTAGATTTGTCTGCTTATGCAAGATGGTGAGCCAGCAACCATAGCTCCATATGTGCCTGGAGCACATCCTCTGCAGGATGCACCCTCCTGTCCACTATTCTGGTGGGTTGATATGATGCCCAGATGAAGGCAGGAGTGTGAAGAGCAGGTAGGAGACTGATACTGCTCATGGCTTCTTTTTCAGAAGAGCAAGTTTATTTAGCTTTTGGCTGGAGGAAAAGACCCAGTGTTGGTAATCTGTCCCATAGATGACTTTAATCTAATTTTCCTGGAGGCTTTCATGCTGGCATCTAAAACCTGTGCAGAAACTTAAAAAAGAAAGATGTAGTGGAGAAGAAATGTGTCAGTTTGGACTGCTCATCTTTTCTCTCTGGAGTTATTAACTTGCAAGCTTCAAGCCTGGCAAGGCACCTTTCTAACACTTCGTCTTTTCCTGGTGCAGTAACAGATTCCAACCTGCATATTAAATGGAGAACAAATATGGCACATAGAAGGGAGGAATGCAAAGACTTTTTGCCTGTCGTATTTTCTCTAGTACAATACTGAGCTGCTTTGATGACAGTGTTCCATGCTGAGTAGTAAAACATTTGATGACATGGTGTTAGAGTCATTGGTTTATGGAGTATTTTTAACAGGAACATTTTTGCATATATGAGGCAAGCAGACTGGACACTAAATCATCTGTGTCCTAAAATCTTAATAAGAAAGTTAAGTTTCTGCTAGTGTCTACTTTCCTTCATCCTCTAAAGTGAACTCAGTCCTCTTCCCTTGTATTTATTTATGTAGTACCTGACAGGAGTACACTTTCAAAAAACATAAGTTTTGTCTAAGAATCATATAAACCTGAATCAGTGCTTTTGGAAGTCAGAATGCTTAGACCCCTAATGATACAGGTTTCTTCTGGCTTTGGGATACTTCTCCAAACCTCTAAAGAACTTCTGATTTTGCTGCTATTTCAAGCAATTGTTGATAGGGGCATCTTGATTTGTAACAAGTCTTTAGAACACTCAAATTGTCCTGCTGTCTGATATTTGGATTTTTATTTATTTCATTTTTTATTAGTACTCATGCACATCAGGTAACTAGAGGAATGTGCTTGTCTTTGATATGTGGCCAAAACTCGTGGAATAAAGAAAAGGGAGGTGAAGAGAGAAACTCCACCCTGCAATCTTTCCTACTTTCTAAGGTCCATGCGAATTGCAGCTCTTTTAAAATACAGTGTCACTTGGTAACCAGGTACCCTGCGGTATAACAGAATATAGTACCTTTGGAGTTTCTGCACTAATTCAGTATACTCTCTTTTGTTTCGCTTCATTTTATTCTGAGTTTGACATATGTTAATTTCTCATATCCCCTCTAAAACTGGGAGACAAAGAAGGTGATGGTATGATGGACAGTGCTGCAGCATGCTCTAAGATTTAGAAAAAATCAAGGGACGCTGCCCAACTGTTGAACGTGGATTTGACTTCTTTCATCCCAAAAGGCCAGACTGTTTTCTCATAAAACCTAAATACTTTAGTAGCCTCTCATTTACTTCTGAAATGCAGCTATCTTTGGGTGGCAGACCAGACTTGTTTTAGGAGAGTCTAGTAACAGGGCAGAGCCGCTTGAGGTGGGATGGGGAAGAGGAGAATACTGTAACCAATTGAGAAAGCTGAAGGAATTCAGATGGTGAAGGCAATTACTCAGGTTGCAGTTATGCTAGCACAGCAGGACTCCCAGCTCCTGCTCTTGTAGTAAGTTAGTCTGACATCTTCAATGGTCAGCATTTAACTAATCCGTTCCACAGACTAAAAAACTGCTTCTCCAGGAGAGCTATATACCTGATGCCTTGATTAGACAGTGGGTCAGAGGAAAACACTGCACCACCGCACGCATTTTGCTTTATTATTTCAGTGCCTGTTTTTCTGAATACCCATCTCCGGAGAAAACACTCTTTTCTGTTCTAAAGAGACAGTAAGAGAGCAAGGGCACGTTCAGATAACTAGTTCTAGCTTAATATAAAGTGAGTTTAAGCATCCCGGTTAGTGAAATTCTACTGAAAGTGCAGAAAAGAAAATGTGTCAATCCCCTGTTTAAACCTAGCACAATGTACAGTATTTTACAGTTTCTTTTTCCACAGTGGTTGCTAATCACAGTGGACAACAGAGTGATAATCTCAGTACCCATATGATTCGATCTAGTATGACAAATACTGTTTCCTGTGCTTAAATTTCACAGATAGGGCAAACTCGTGTGAATAGATCACATTTCCCAGAGACACAGCTTCCAAACTTTTGCATGATTCCCAGTCTAAGGCTAGTGATTCCAAACCACTCTTGCAGGGTTTTCTGTCGTTGTACTCTTGGTCCTGCAGCCTTTCTTTGGAGAGCTTGGATTGGCACTGAGGACCTGAGCTGGGTTCAGCAGCTCTACTGGGCAGTTTATACATGTCAAGCTTCTGAGATAACACGATTAGTATAAAGTGAATTCCCTTCTGTGATGGGGCTTCTTGGTTGGTTTTTTGTTTGGTTTTGGGGTGTGGTTTTTTTCCTTCAAGGAGGTCAGAGAGGTAAAAGGCAATGATGGATATAAGCAGTACAAAAATTGCAAGAAGCTAATGTAACACAAAGGAGTAAGTGCAACAGTTTACATAGCTTAAATATGTCTGTTGGAGTTGAAGGGTTTTAAAGACATTGGCTTTAGCTGTCTGTATATTTGTGCATTCAGTAATCAATTTATACAGCTAACACTTGCCTTACCATTTGCATATGATGTGGCAGTAGTGTTTTATGAATAAATATACATACATATATAGGTTTATAAAGTATATACATGTAAGGAAATATTTGGATTACCTTTTTTCAGGCTGTGCTTTCCTGAGGTCATGGATTACACCATGAAAAGAACTACCAAATGTGTGGCAGTCTACTCTGCTGGCAAACATGTCATATAACCTACTTCAGAATTCTCTGTTGCTTGTGATATTTCTGAAAGAAAATCTCATTGCCTTTAACATGTGGTTTATCTCCTCTCCAAGGTCCTAACAGAAACTCTTCCCATCATTCAACAAAAAGGATCAGTAGTTATTTTTTTCAAATGAATGTGTCGTCACTGGTAGAGTGGGGAACACCATCACAACAGGGTAGCTGGCCAAACACCATGTTTTTAAGTACTGCCTTAGCTGGATCTTGGAGATAGGAGACTGCAGGCTCCATCCCTAGCTTTCCTCAGGATCCCTGAGTGTGTCAGGACCTCTGTTTCTGACACCTTATAAGTTGTGTGGGAATTTGGTTTCAAGGGGATGCTGGTAAGGCCTGGTTTCCTTGAGGGTATTCCAAGAAGTATAATCATGGCAAAATCTTTCCTAACAGAACATTAGTTTACGCCTTTCTGGCTTCTCCCAACTGTGACATATACTACATGCCCCTCCTGAAACCCAAATCAGCATCTTTCTGATTTCCAGCATAGTATGCTATACTGGAGGATGTGAGTTTGTAACACAGGGATGTGTTGGTGGTCTGACTATGGTGTTTTGTCATTCTGTCTTCCACGGGAAAAAGTCTCTGGTGCTATCACTGTGACAAAAACAGGTGCTCAAGGACTTCCCTGCTGGCTTCCCTTTCTGGGTAGCAACTATGAACATACATTGAGGTATTGGATCAGTCCTCTCAAAATCTCTTCCATGTCACTTTTGAGGCATGAAGGTAGTTCATACTGAATGAAGGTACACAAAAGGCAGGGATACTAGCTGGGCAGAGATCTGTGAACAGCATGGAATACATGAACTTTACAGAAGCACGCATCCATTTCAGGCACTCTGGCGAATCAAGATATGTCATTAACCATGCTGAAATCAAGAATGTCAGTGCTTTGTATGAAAGCATAAAGGACCTAAAGAGCTCAGAGTGAGCATGAGAAAAGGATACTCACAATAGGCAAAAATGATGAATGTGTGCATGGGTACAGAATAATATTTGTATTTTAATACAATAGGCAAATTCCCAACTTACCCTTAGCCCAGAATTTCTGTTCATCTCCTTAGCTTTTGTCCCAGCAATACCTACCTACCCCCAAAGAGGGTTTGCCCTGAGGCACTCTGTTGTGCTAATCCCAGGAGAGACTAGGAATGCAAGGTCCTTTGTGCTCCTCAGGAGGCACCTCTGTCCTGAGTGTGTGCAGCCCACTTTCCTGGTTTTGGAGTGGGAGTTTCTCTGTTTCAGCTTTGGTGGGAAAGGTCCAACAAAGAGGAATGTCCCAAAGAGAATTTGAGCTTCCAAGTCTGAATTACCCCAGTGAGCCTGGAAGATTGCTGTGCTCTCTTTGACAGTCACATACTGACGGCTTTCTTAGATGGTGTGTCCTGGGCTTCTTACTCCAGGTCAACTGTAAACAGGGGGACACTGTGGCACAGCAGGGTCCTAGTCCATGATCATGTTCCAAGTTCAATGGTCTGGTAGTGGAAGTCTGTGACAAAACAGATACAAAAGTTGAATGAAATACAAAGAAGTAAAGAGACTGGGTCCAATGCTTTGTTTTCAAGCTGAGCTTCCAATTCAGGAAGTTCAGGTCAACAACAAAAAGCAGGAGATGTTGTCTAAGGAGAAGGAACAAAATTTCTTAGACAGAAGGGAAGATACCCCTCAGATCTGCCTTGTCTCCAGGTCTCTTTATTCCTGAGCAGGAATCCAGGGAGTCCCTTCCACTTCAGTAACTGGAAGCATCTCAGCATTCAGTGATGTCTGTTTCTAGAAGATGAGAGCAAAACATAACACAGCAGTAGATAAAATATGAAAAAGTACAGTTTGGAATAACTTGTAATGTGTATGGCTTTGAATAAGTTTGATTTGCTTAAGAATAACTCCTTTAAAAAGGCAGACTGTGTGAAGAAGTTATATTTCAAGTGCCATAGGCTTTTGAGCACTGTATACATAGATGTGATCTTTTCAGATGTGTGGCTTTGAAAAGCCATCACCATATCACCTCATTAGCTTTTCCACAGACACAGTGGCAGACTATGGATGAGACTCAATTTAGACCATAGCAGTTCCTACCAGGTAAATTAAAAGCAATACTCTTCTTTCACGTTCCTATTCTAGCAGTAGTCTAACAGCGCACTGGGAGCCAAGCTAAACCCTCGGGAAGAAATTACCATCCCATCCTTCATGTCCAGATCTCTTCTAAATTGCCTTTTGGTAACCTCTCCTAATTGGATGCAAAGTGGGAAAGTGCTCTCTCCTATGACTTTCATTATCAAAATGTTCCCGCAGGTTCTTAATGGTTTCTGCTGTTCTTGATATTCACCCTATGTACAGACAGCAGAAGCAATTGCTGTAGTCACTGCAGCAATTAAAGAGTGGCCTTTTACAGTGTGATCTTCCCTCTAGGTGTACATCTTCCTAAATATTTAGCAGTATTCAGCTAGTCAGTACTTTTGAGCTACATCCACAGTAGCATAGAAATGCATGGCAAGGATCACAAAACACCCATTATGCAGTTTGGGGTTTTTTAAAGAAGGCTATGCCCTGGAGCCATTGTCCTTTATGAATCGTGTCTGATGGATGTCAGTATTTTCTTTTGGTGAATATGTACACATACAAAAGCTCTTGCATTTCTTCACAGGATTTTCTACTCCTGACTGCCTACACTTCATGCTCGTCATTTCAATTTCGTTATGGATATACAGAGCTCATAGACCTTATTAGTAGTTTATATTAATCACAGTATCCAGCTGTCTGAGATCTTTTTGGCAAAATGATTACAAATTTTCCCCTCTACAGAGATATACTTTTTACAAGAGAGAAAACTTTTCACAGCTCTCTAGTTTCCAAACTGCATCAATCCTTTTGCAAGCTAAAATAGCATGGGACATTTCTAATTTATGATGGATATTCATAAGGGCTAAACCTAGGGTGCTAAGTTGAGTGAGGCTGAGAAGTGAGATGGAGTGCTGGAGCAGTGTTTGCCCATGTCATCATTAACATGCTTTCTTCTGTCATTTTGCCTCACATCAACTACTGATTTCCAAGACACCTAAGCACAACACGAAGGATTAAGTGCATCAGGACCTTTCCCATGAGGCATTATGGGTACCACCCTTTCAGCTTGGCTTCTTTCACTCTAAGCAGTCCTTCCATATCATCACAACAGACCTTGCAACTCCCAAACACTCCCAGGTGCCTTTATACCATACCAGAGAGAATTAATCATAAAGCCACTTTCATGCCATAAAAACACAGTCTGGATTGGTTAAGACATGGCTTTCCCACAATTTACTCATTGAGGACTGGAAAAAGTACACATGTAAATTATTTTTTATGAAGGGCAGAGCCACGGCGAAGTGATGCATGAGGTAGATATAGCCCAGCAACAAGACTTGTCCTTGAACTGAGAGCATGATCCATCCCCTCCACTACTGAGCAGTGTAGGAACCTCTGAGCAATCAGGCTGCCTGTCCCACCACAGCCCTCTCAACCACGGCGTACCTGTGGGGCACAGAGCAGGTGGTGTTATACCACAGCCCTCCAAGTTTAGCAACTACGGCCACTGCTCTTAAACAGAGAGGTGAGACAACACCTACTACAATCCAGTTCCAAGCCAACAGACGAGGCAACTGTTTTTCAAGCCTGGTGCTGGGCTGGGATTTTTTGTTTGTTCATTGGTTTCTGTTTTGTTTATTCAGCACAGAAAGGATCCTTGCTCCAGAGCTATAAATGTTCAGAATTGATGTTGTGTCAGGAAGGATTTGTCTAGACACAGTTCTGCAGCCTGAAGTTTTTACAAACATCATGTGCCACTGAGCTTAATTTAAAGTTTAACATTTATACATGGGGTGGTGAAGTTAACTTCAGAAGTTTAAACAATTGTTATTTTTTGGAGGTTTGTAAAGTAGAATCTGAGCTTTATTACTAATATTTTTCTGGTAATATTCACAATGATCCAAAACATGATTTTTAATAACAGTCAAGCATCTGACAGGTATTTAGACAAGCTTTCCAAAATGTCAGCAGGTGTGCTGAGAAGTATTACTGCAGTGGCTGGTTTTTAAAAGAAAAAGATAAGCCATAGTCCAGGGAAGAAATATGAGGCCATTTTTTTCAATAGTGTCTGTTTTGCAGGCAGATATCTAACTGTGAAAGCCACAGCTACCTACATTGTAGAAAGCTACCCATCAGATCTTCAGCTGCCAATTGTGGCACAAATTGTCAGTGGCAGAAAGTTTTTTTCTGGTCTTCTCAAATTAGAAGTGAGTTAACCACATGTGATGTTTTTATTTGTTTGAAATGTCTGGTTTTATATATAGTAACTGAGGATGTTCTTTCAGTTGTAACTAAAATTCTGCTGTATGCTTTTAAGCACTATCGCCCAATGCTTTGGGGCATTAGTTCAACAGTTTAGTTATTGTTCTGAGAGAACAGTAGGTTTAAATGTCTGGTACTTTTGCCTGATTAAATGCCACCCCACCCCCCACACACCACCACCACCACCACCCCCCCACTTTTTTCCATTCCAAGAAAGTCCAAAGCTAGCATTTATTGTTTTGAATTCCTTAATATTTTATGTTATTTAAAGCAAGGCAAACAAAACATGGAGTGATTCCACTGACTCCACCAGACACACAGTGATACAGGATTGGAGTCTAATCATGAACTACAGTTTTTCTACTGTTAGTATGAATTTTATTATTTCCCTAGAACAGTTCTTTCCTTCCATTTCCCTCTGGAGAGATCTTTGGCTTAAATCAAGCTGTGGGCTATGCTTCGTTCTTGAATATTTTAATGATTTACACAAAACCCATTAGGTGCCACGTTGGCAACTAATACTTGACAGACAGTAGGATAACAGTTGTCTCAGAGTCTGCAAGAGGCCAGAAGAATCTTAAACGTTAATTTTGCAGGAAGGATGAAGAATTGCCTTGAGCAGCTATGGAGCTCATTCAGATGCGTTTCTGTTGCGATGCAGAGCTGGTGTTTCAGTTGTCTGATGTAATGAGCTCTGAATCAGATGCTGTCCCTGGTTACTACACAGCCTACATCTACAAAGTAGGTGCTTGTAACTCCTTTATGTATTTGCCAATTTGGAGGTAGGCTGAGGTGAATATAGGTCAAAGGAAGGAATGAATGCTGTGAATATGGATTCTGGGTTTTTTGATAGAAAAGTAGTCAAGCCAACGTAGCTGCGATCTCCAAGAACAGTGGATCAATCCCAAGCTTGAGAGGTAATACAAGTCTGAAATCCTCTCCACGTACATTCAGCCAGCATATGTGGGCTGTGCATTGTTGAAATGCTTTCCTAGAGCTAATGGAGAGGAAATTAAACGTGACTTAGGGACCATTTACCTCAACCTGTCTAGTTGCCTGTTTCTGTCAGATGCAGAGGATTCTCACTGTCTTCCCCACAGCATCTGTATCCTGCACCAAGTGACCTCCCATGTTGGCAGCAACACCATGAGGGGAATTACACTTTAGAGGACAGGAGCTAAATGCATGCACCTTGCTAGTTCTTCCAGCCAAAGGGACATCTAGAGAGCTAATATATTGGCTACTTACTGTTTATGTGTAGAAAATACACAGTAAAACTCCAGATAATTGGATGTGGATTGCATTTGCAATTATATATTCACTGGATAATATGCATGTATCAGAGACCTAATACCCCATAAAAAGAGCACAGACACATGCAGTCAGAGAAAATGGAGCTTTTCAATTTAAATGTGCAAATAAATTTTATACACATATATAACCTATTAGCAGATGACCAGTAAGGAAGGCCAGGTAAAGGGGAGGTTTTCTTTTAATTTGGTAAGAAACTCTTACTCTGGATGATGGAGTCCATCCTTGTTGAAGAATAGTTTTTGTTATCTCTAAATATCTTGTAAAATATGAGATGGCCATTTGCAACAACCCAAAAGCAGCATGTATGAAGTATTGGATGGAGAATTTTCTCTGGGTGAGGAAAAAGTAATCAAAAAGAATGAGCCTAATGTATTGACTGCTATCAAATTTTCAGAACAAGATGTGGAGCCTGTAGCTCTACTAGAAACACGTTATGAGTTGACGATTTGGCATAGGATTGATGAAAATTTTGAAATGTCCTCAATGAAAAAAGAATTCTAAAAAAGCCAAACCCCACACAAAAGCTGTTTAAGGAGAATTCAGTATCAGCTAACTCTTTAGAATGGGAGGCAAACCAAGAATTGCGTATAACTTGTTTAGACTTTCTGCTAGACTGTCAAGTTGATCTGCTGTGTCCTCACATTAAAGGAGTAGTGGATCACAGGGAAGGCCAGTCCAAGCAGAAAGGAGAGGACAACATGTCAGTGTGAGCTGACATTTCTGCTCAGCCTTTATCCCAACCAAATCTCACAGCTCCCATCTTAAACACTGCCATGTTCTTCGTGTCTACCCTTTTAGTTATCGCAGGAAACCATCAAGACAGAATTTATTAGAAACAGTGAATAATGAGGGTACAGTGAGTCTTTAAAAAGCTCCATAAGCTTTTCTGATCTCTGTGGGCTGATTCTTCCTCAGCCCCAGTCATGATCCTGTCTTGGTCTTCACTAGTTTTGCAGAAAATAGTCATTCCAATAAATTTTCAGCACAATCTCTGCACGCACCACCACCGATCAAAACTGAAATATCACCAAATATTGAATGAGAGTCATAGCTGTCAGCCAGTCAAACTGACCACATATGAAAAGAAGTCATGCTGCTGTATCTCCTCTACCTGGCCAAGGAAGAAAGGCCAGCTGACTTTATGGAAAACAGCTTTTGCTGCAGGGCAGAATTTCTGCTGCCAGCCCATGCTCACAGATGACAAGGAAGCAGAGCAGCCAGAGACACACAGCAGCAGGCTGGCTAGCCAGCCCCAGCGCCCTCCAAGCCCCATGTCCTGTCTCAGGCAGCAATTGGTGCCTCAGGAACTAGCAAGGGGAAAACACAGCAGAAAGATGATGCCTTTGTTAAATGAGTTTTTTCCTAAGCTGTGATTGTGAGAGGTAACTCACCTTTCTGACTCTTATTTTTCCTCTTGTTAGACCTGCAGGGAGGCTTGTCTCTTCTCTATCTTTGGTTGTGGGCTCCACCTTCCCCCCCACCCCCAATCCCTCCATAGCAGCACCACCCCACTATTATCTTGGGTCAGGTTCTTTCCTATAAGGCTACCAGCACCCCATGACTTTGGAAGGAGCTTCTCCCACCTTTTAGACCCAGGGCAGTCAAGGATGACAGATTATTGAACCCCAAGCCATTAAGTGGAGTGTAGTCCTCTCTTGGTCTGTTGTTTTTCCTCATCTCATATCTACATCAACTAGAAACAATTACAGCAGCAAGCCACATAATCAAATATGGAGGCTGGGGTAACATGCCATTTCAGACACCTTGAATATTGTCACATATGGTTGACGTGGGAATGCAGAGGGCCAGAATATGTCAGTGCTTTACTGATCACCATTTCACTGTGGGTAAGGCCAAAAAGGGAGAGGAGGGTACAAAAACAGTCTTCATGGAAAATGGTTGACTTGTTTTACTACCTAGAATCCTTGCTTTCTTGTCATTAACAATTGACATAAAGCATGAGGTTTACTGGCCCTGGCAGAAGAAGCATTTGTTCTTGTTAGTGCAGCAAGGGAATGCAAGTTCCTATTTTCCGTGTAACTATCAAATCTTTTCTCAAAATTTCCCAAAGAACTTGACCCGAAGGGGGGCATGAGCAATTATTTGTTTCTCAATCACAGACAATTATTATTTTTTCTTTTCTGTTCCCACATAGTACAAATAAATGTGTCTGTCCACCATGCAGGAAAATCTTACCACAGTGGGCTATAAAATCACCTGTCAGGCTGCATAACTTGACCTGCTCCTCACAGTCACTCTCTTCACTGAAGAGGTGGAGGGAAATACCCTGACTGGCCGAAGGCACTCCCTTCACTGTGCTGGTTATGTAAAATCATAAACTGGGACACCTTTGGGGTCTCATTTGGCAGCCCATGTGAAATGCTGAGAGCAGTACATGTTAGTTTTTTCAAGACTTCTAACTGACCTTAAGACTGGCCACTGTTTGACCTGATTATGGTTAATTTGTCCCAGAACAGATACAGTTAATATGTATCACCCACAATTAATATGTGGGTGAACATACAAGGAAAACAATGTCTGCAACAGGGAGCCAGCACAAGGCTTCTGTCACCGACACTCGCCTTTGCCCTGTCATTTCACCCACTGTTATTAGAAATTCATCAAATATGTCTGGAAAATTTGCATGCTTAACCTACTTTGGAAAGAGGGGATTGTCTAGCTGTGAAAGGAGATTATGCAGCAATTTCCTCCTCAGCACAGCAAGGCAATGAATCTGACTCTTCATTATAAGAGGAAGGATGAGTAAGAACAGTTGCATTTCCTGTGCAGCAAGAGCAACATGAGCCATGCTCCAGGTTCCTTTGGGAATTTGCATGAGCATGTCGATTTCAGACATGATCCATAATGTTAGTACGAGAAAATGTAGACGTTCAAATAGGAATGCTTGTGGGGCAGGGGAAAGGGATCAATTTGTTAAACAGTGTATTTGATCTCAGCTAGAAAGTGGGCTGTACAAAAGAAGACAGGCTCTAAGTTTGTTTCTTGAGTTTTCAAACTTATGCATTAATTACTGGCAGCTGCATTTTTTGAGATTACTCTAATTTTTAATATATATTCTCACGTTCTCTCACCTTTTATGAAATATTTCCCTCCACTTACAAAAATATTTTGTTTTCATTATGTTAAAGGCTTTAAAGCCTTGCAGTTACCTGTATTTCCTAAATAAATGGAGAGAGTTCCACAAAGCATCTGTATCTCCCGTGTTTGCATACAAGGTGGACACAGTTCAATGCTGCTGGTCAGACATCAACAGTCCTTTTCTGTTTCTCAGAGTTTCTGACAGATATACAATTCTGCTTACATTTTTCTAAATCCTTTACTTGAGGGAGGTTGTACATCTGCAAATGCAGAAATATATCACAGGGACAGTGATCACAAGGACACATTCTTGCATGCTCAAAAAAACCAGACACTCCAGCAATCGATGTTAGCAAGATACTGATGAAAAGAAAGATTTCCAGAGCACATCTCTTAGGACTGATGTGAATATGGCTTAACAGGCTGGAAACCTCAGCCCAGCACTTGGCTCCTGAGGGAACAACCATTGAACCTTGAACTGCATGTGCAGGCAATCTAGTGAATGCCCAGAGAGACTTTAGATGCCTCAAAATGAAAAATATTTCTTACAAGGATTAGTCTAAACAATTAACAAGGGTTGTTCCGTGTTTATTTGCTTAGTGGGAAGCCAGGCAGCTTGTCGGCATGTTGGAGATGACTAAAATGGTGCAAGGGAAGTTTTCTCCTGTTCTGCCCATCTCCTAGATCTTCAACACTTCTTACGAGTTATAAGGAGGAAGAAAAAAAAGAGGGGCAAAAAACAAAAAAAAGAGTGGTGAGAAGCATTAAACCACCATTGAATAAGTGCGCATACCATTTGCCTGTGAAGAGAGCGTTCACCATGTCATTCCTCTGTTCACAAAAGCTTAGAAAAAAAGATTCTGTGATATTTGTCTCTTCAGTGTAGAAAATTTTTAATCATTTTCTGCGAAGTTGGAGACTTATTTCAGCAAGAGGAACTTGGAAGTTGTCCCTAAAACTGCCTGCAGTGCCAGCATTGAAAATGTGAAAATGAGAGAGAAGGAAAACTCCCAAGGGGTAGAAAAAAGGTGGCCATATCAGGTTGTTTTAAAATAAATCCAAAAGCTACTATTAACATCTTGGGTGAAGTCTACCACCCTTTAGGAGAGAAATGGAGGGAAGCCTTGAGTCACAAGGCCTTGAGTCACTCAGGCCTTGAGCCTGAGCAGATGCAGGTGTGAGGAGTTGAGTTGCCTAAGGCCACATGGTTGGGTGTGCCTGTCAACCAACTATAGGCTTGTTTTAGGTGCCTAGGCACATTTTTTTTAAACAGCTTTTTTTTTTCTCTTGTAAAGGAAATGCAGTGACTTCACATGCCTTATTAAAAGATTACTTGTTTGGCTGGTGGCCATACAGGAATAATTTCTCTGATTGCTCAATAAATCAAGTTATTCTCATTTTAAATATTTAGCTGAATCTGTGATGAGCATGTGAAAGAGTTAACTCTACCACTGTCACGGTACAACAGCATTAAACTAAAAGCAAATTTGGGGAACATAAATTTTATCCTCTCTTGTAGCATAAATTTGGACCATAGGCAAAATCTTTGTAAAGATTTTATGCACATTCTGTAAAAATCTGTCTCTTGCTTGGAAAACACATAAGTAGAATTGTGGACTAGTAAAGTGCAAATAAAATATGTGCCGGAAAGCAAAGTGGTGTATTTTGAATTTGTAGGCATTTCAAGTAAGTTTTTAAAATTTTTAAATACAACTTCTTAAAATATTAAACAGTTCTTTTATTTCAGTTAACACAAGTTTTCTTATGGGCAATAATAATCAGGTTATCCTGGCTCGGCATTGATTTAATTTGAAGTGGTGGGTTCCTTCTCTGAAAGGTTTTTTTGTTGCTTCAGCAATTGAAAGCCTTTCTCTCCTAATAGGATTAGCACAAATAATTACCAAAGGATTTCTCTCTGTCATCTGAGTACAGTTCCCCACAGCAGTATTAAAAAGCCTGTCTGCAGTAGGGAAATAGTCAATGAACATGGGCAGCTGAAAAGGTTATAGTTAACCATTGCCACTCAAACCAGTAAAAGTCAACTTCAAAGGCAGGACCATAGTGGTTTTTCTGATCCCTATTGTGCCCAGCGGTTGGGATAAGTAACAGTAGTTCCTTGTCAACAAGAAGTTACTATAGAGGGCTCTTGGTCAGCAAGATGAAGTGAGGGGCTGCAGCCTGACTGATAGGTGCTGTGACAACTCTATTGCAGCTCTTGTGCCATAACATAGAAGTGATATGGGACAATGAAACTTTAATGTTGCATGAGCCAAATTTCAAGCTAGCCCTTTGGTTCTGGCTGCTGACCAGGGTCCTCCCCTCTGGCATACCGGGAAGGAAGTCTACACGCATTTCTTTGGCGGATCCCTGAAATCTGTGAGAAACATCAATGATGTGTGGCAGAAGCTTCTGACTCTTCAGCTTTAGGACAGCTCCTTGTCACTTTATATCATTTTTTACGTTTTAGGCATTATATCAATGAGTTACAAGTTTTGTACAAAAAAAAATAAAAAGGAACCCCTTCAAGAGGGGAAAAACCAAAATGTGACTTGGGTTGAGACTGCACAAAGGCACCCTGCTAGGGAGGTGGTCTGGATTAATTTCTATTACTTTAATCCATGTATCTAATCCATAGGTATACTGCTTGTTCAAATCACACCATATATTTTCCTGCTGTTCTGAGCCTTCATTTCAGGAGTTCTGATTATGTATCTGTATTTGTATGCATCATAATATGTTGTCCAGGATAACTGGAAAATGAAATCCGAAAGGCATTTCTTCAGCATGTGTGTGCAGATACCAACTTGACAGATACATGTCTGTAATGATAGATCATTGTTTGGTGTGCCAGGAAATGAGCACTTCTGGTCTGATTTGCCTGATACTCCTTGAAATCACAGGACATGTGTGGGGATTTTTTCCAGCTTGCTGTGAATGTTGTGTTGTTTCAATTGGAAAAGGGCTTGGTAAAGACTAAGCACTTGGAGTGCTTTGTCTCATGCTGCTATCTGTACCTGTTTCCTTTCTGCCTGTCCTCTGGAGATTTGCGTAATTGTGTTTGAATATAATCACATTCATGGATCAAAGAAAATGCACAACCTTATTGTCCCAAGTTAATTGTTCCTGGAATAATTCCTACAGGTTGTCCACGGGTGTCTGTCTTAGTGATAGACTCAGACCCATCATTCCTACCAGCTTCTGTGATTTTCCAAATAGCTGGTATTATTTAGCTACTTTAGTTGGCACTCCTGGAAACTCTCTCATTACCTAATGCACCAACGAGCTGACTGTTGCCAGTAGCTACAACTTACCTCCACACGGTTAAGCAGTAAACCCAAACTTTCTGTCTGCTGTGGCCACATTAATAATGCATTATGATTCCTGTAATTTCATACATACACGGAGAAATTTATTTTTTTTTGGTACCAGGAAGAAAGGCGATGGAGGTGAAAGGTGGAAAGTGGTGGAAAGTGGTGGAAACAGCTACAATTATCAATGCTGACTAGACCTCAGCTGCGGAGGGTTTTAATTAGCTCATGTCTAACCCTAATAAGTCACATTTGGGATGATACAAGGACTTCTTAAACAGGCTAGTTTAGAAGAGGAAGTGTATTGTCTGCTCACACCTACACTGTGCAGTGTTACTAGCACATACTCAGCAATGCAGACCAAAATGTTAGCATTTTTTATTTTTCAGGTCACTTGGTTAAACCTTAGTCATTTTGTGTCTTTCAAGGCAGCCTCAAAGAGTGATTTCTGTGCAGCTGAGCAGGGGTGCTTTCCTGATGAAACCATGAACTAATGCTTAACAAAGGAAAAGAATGTAATACACAGAATTTCACTGATTTTTTTCAAATATTATTAACCAGGCCTCCAGAGAATCATTTCATATTGATCAGTGAGGCAGAAGCACCATCTTCACTCTTTGGGGTGAAAGCAGTTCAAACTTCAAGACATGCTGCCTTCTCCTCCCTTAACTAAGGTTCAGACTTCTGGATTAAGTAGAAACAGTGTTATGCCCATGAATATGTGTGTCAGCCTTGTCTGCCCCAGGGAACTCAGGGTCTGCCCTGTGGAGCTTGTGCCTTTAAAATCAGATTTATTTTGGTCACATCCTTGTTTTCTCCTCTAGCACGTGCAAAGTTGTTAAAATACAGTTCCTTTATTGAAAACCCTGAAGGAAGGACATGGGGTTTAGTGTGAAATTAGAAACATGGGGAGGATTTGTTGCCCTTTGGCAGCTTTTAATTTAATTGGAGTTAAGCGGCAGTTAAGCAGTATGCAGGGAGTTTTTTGAGCAAGAGCAAGGAATCCCTCAAGTGAAAACAGGTATTAGATTTTTACTATTGCTGTGGCTGAGCAGGCTGAATTCCCGCCCATACTGGAAAGAAATTCGGCTCCATCGTTGCAGCAGTGAACATCTGAAGGAATGGTAGAGTTTTATAGGTCTGACTTCAAACTATGGCCATCAGCAGAAAGGGATTCAGGGACACAATTCACCTTGTTCATGTGTGTTCAAGTCAAGGTCACTAAGTGCCTCATTCTCCTTCTTGCACCCTATAGGTGCTCGTTTCCCCTCCCCACCACCATGGCCACATTTCCCACCACAGGCATAGCACAGCTACAGTGATGTACCTGCAGAGAGCTCTATTTTATTTGATTCTTTCCTCTGGATGGTAATTTGGATGAGCTTGGATGGGAACACAGGATCCAGGATGACCTCAGCCCTGTCTGTCTGGCCCACTCTTTTTCCAAGTTATTCCTCCCTTACACACACTCAATAGGAAAGAAAAAGGCAGTCTGTCCCCTCCACCACATTTTTGTGGTCCCATTGCCACTCCACAGCCTCTGTGGTGAAACACGGGCAGATGTAAGGCACCCCCACTGGGCACCACCTGCAGTTTGAATGCAGGAATAATGCATCCATCACATTAAATTATGATTGCTGTGAGCTCATTCTGATACTTCTGTATGTACAAGTGCATAAACACCCCCTCATAGTTATTATAAGTATTGGGGTTAGAAATATCTGCGTTTTGTAGCATAGGCTCAATTTGCTCATCTTTCTCTGTCCTGTTGTGAGCTTTAAGACCTGGTTTTTTTGCTCTGTTTCTACTCTCCATTTCTAGGTTGCCCCATGTCTTGCAGAAGGGAGTGTTTCCAAAGCCACACTACTGCTCTTACACCACCCAGCAGCAATGGCCCACATTGCCTTGTCCTGCACATGCCTGTGTGTTAAATGCAAAAAAGTTATAACAAAACCGTTTCACCCTGGTGTAAGGGACTGCTCAGTGCTCAGAACAACACAGGTTCAGCTCTGTATTTTTGAACTGTGGCAATGAAATGGGAGTACACAAGATAGATTTCTTTAAGGTTTCTTTGCTGTTTGCCGCTCGTGCTCTTGACAAGACCATGTATAGCACAAGATAAGACGTCTTAAAATGCAAGCTGGGCTTTGCATTCAAAACATAGCTATGTATAATAAAACCCTATTTGATTAGACCACTGAAAATTCATGACTAGACATAAAATCCCCTTCGTCATACTTATTTGACTTCTTCTTAATTATTTGCTGGAAATTGACAAAGTTTTCCAGCCAATGCCAAAGGAGTGATTCATGCCTTCTATCGCTTTCTGAATGCACTAAGAAGGAATATTAAATATTAAATGTCCTTGATGATGCTTGGATTCTAAGGCATGAAGAGAGCTGTCGCTTTTGTTATTGTTGGAATTCATGCAGGTATAAATACTGTGTTGCTTATCTGTTTTAAAGAGCAAACATCTCAAATCTGCTAATTTGAGAATAATCAGGCTGCATATCCACATGACCAGAGTTGAACCAACCAGTGTAATTGAACTAGTATCTTGATGTTGGATAAAGCAAGTTAAATTCATTATTTGGAGGTATTTGCAGAAAGGTGCTAAGCAAACCAGCTCTTGACCTGAAATCGTAGCATTTTCTGCAAGCAATTTCTGAAGTTTGCAGGGTCTTAAATGTAGGGCTGTGCTGTAAGACATGCTTTACTTATCTAAGCCAGTATTATATCAATGTCCTATCATTAATACCTGTTTATTTAATAGTATAAAAGTTCTTCCATGCAGTAGGCTGGCTGCACCTCTTTGACTTCCTTATTTTGTTTTTCTAACAGCAAAACTATTGACCATACATATAAACAGAGAGTTACTCTATAAAAAAGCCCATGTGTATTTTAAACTGAGAAAATTACACTTTAAAGTGATGTTTGATATCTTGAGTTTTAAACAGCAGCAGCTGGGAATGTGTACAATGTGTACAGTTGGGAATATGTACAAAAATAATTTTGTCTATACAAAAAATTAAAGGTGTAGTAAGTAAAATCAAGACTTTTCAAATAACAGGTATGTTGTTGGGATCTTCTATGAACTTCTGCATAAATCAAGCCTAGATTCAGGAAGGGCATTGTGGCATGGTTTTACTATGTAAGGTTTTTATTGAGAAGACAAGATCAAGGAACTTCTGTCACCTGGAACATGATCCTGTCCCCATTCTTTCAGCATAATAATCTGTGAGGCCAGACTGGGAATTAGTTGCTAACTTTGTGCATTACCAAAAAAAAAAAAAAAAAAACATTGTTATATCAAAAATCAGTTCTCTGATCCAGTTGAGAGCCTGCCCACATGAACAATGTTACTGAATTAGTGCAGGTCACAGAATAAAGGGAGGAAAGAGAAGGGAGAGACAGGGGAAAGAGTGATAGTGCTGCCAAACTGTGTTTATCATGAAACTACAGCACTGTGCTCCAAAATACCTTTTTGGTTCCTGAATTAGGCTCTGATTCAAAAAGGCACTTAGATATATGATGTAGCCTGTCTAATCAGAAAGGCATTTCACCACTTGTTTAACTCCATGCACATTTAAGTACTTTATTAACCAAGGGTAAATGGAGTAGGGATAATTTCTTGATTTAGGGCTTTCAGACCTTTACTCAAATTATCAGCGTCCAGTGACTCCTCCAGCAGCAGCAGCACTGTGGATGTAAAGGCACAAAACACTGCATAACTGTGCCTGTGCAAGGTGGCAGTATTGCCACTGACCCACAAACACCCATGAGGAATTTCATCCATCTGAATACAATGGCTCAAGTGCAGGCACAAATATGTGTTTGAGCACCAAGGTGGGTAGTAGTTGATCAGTCAGCCTGGGCCCCATGACTACATATGTTGCCCCAATTCACAGCTGCAATGTGAAAATAAACAATCACGATGTCCCAGCAGGTCTGCTGGAGGCTCCAGTGACAGAATGAAGGTGATGCCAGATCTGAAAAGAAAAAACAACACAAAAACCAGACCAGAAAACTGCACATGGTCTTTCTGCTGCTTCTGCCCCCAGGCAGAAGAGCCTAGCTGAGCACATTACATGTCTTTGCAGCTCTTAAATGCTCCTTTAGCACATGGCAGATCTAATTAACATTAGCCTGAACAGTGGCAGGAATCATCCCAGTTTTGTGACTGAGCAGAGGCTGGTGGAATGAGTCAGTGCCATTGATGAAAACCCCTGACATTCGTGGTTTGATGTTGGATTTCTGTGTCTCGTGTAGTGCCACTAGCTCTGCTTTTGATTAGGATGAAAGAAACTCAGTGTCTCACATTTCACTTGAAGATGAAAGGACTCAGAAAACCTTTTGGTTCCCCTGAAATAACAGCCCATTTTATGGCAGTTTTCAGTTTCAATTACTGGCTGTAGCTATTTAAAGTATAAACATCTCTTGAAACAGGCGTTGTAGTTGTGTTGTTTTTTCCAAATCACAAGCTGCAAGCCACAGCTATTTTATTTACAGAAAGCAAGTTCCTGGTGTAAATGTCTGGTGTAAATGTACACATGTGATGTCAATACAGAAAACACTACCACAGAAGCAACATGAGCTCTCTAATATTTTCACAGGCACTGAAATTTGTATTCTGTGCCCCAGACATTTCCAAGAAATGTATTAGTGTGAGGACCTGCTTCTAACACACCCACGTGGGCAGTGCAAAAATTCCAGTATAGTTAGTTTGACTTGAGGATACAGAGATGGTTTGGATGCATCCTCTTCATTTCCCTGTCTCCTGTGTTATCTGACGGTAGGTCTTTCCACAGCAGCCCTCTTATGCCAAATGAATTAAGCACACTAATGATTCTGTTGATATTTGTGATTCTCCATCATTCTAAGGCTGAATATGTGCTTGAGAGTTCATGTTTTTACTGCTCTCATTTTCCTGCATTTTCTTAGGGTCTGGATATTTCTTCTCCTCCATCACATACGGTTATAAATGGCCAGAGGGTTTTCAAAAATAGAGAGGAAAAAGGTGGTGGGAATGGGCAGAGACACACAAACAGTGCTATCATGTGTATCCAGTCAGCCTGTCCCTTTTTAACTTTTGCAGTTCCAGTGGCAGGACCAGTATAGAAGCAAAATGGAGTTTTCTCCTTGCGCCATTTGAGCTGAGAGGTTTTCAGTGAAAGCTTTTGGAAAGACTCAAAAGGATAGAGTGCTGGCATCAATCCAAGGGAAATGGATTAAGGGGGGAGGTTGGTGAAGCACTGAAAGGAGGAATAAATGAGTCGCTTGCATCATGTATGATAGCCCACTCTTCCTACATCATGACTGCTGGCAGTTATGCCGCTTACTGAGCCTGCTCAGTTGCTTTGGGTCACACACACACACACACACACACACACACACACATCTTTAAATAGTGCACTTATTTAATTTGAAGAAAGTGCCTGCAATCAATAAAAAGACATCCTTTTATCTTCTTCATCAATCTCTTGTTAATGATCATGCTTTTTTTTTCTTTTTAGCTTCTTGGTTACAAAGTTTCTTATTTTCAATGTATAGAAAAAAGGAAGTGCAATCAAACATATGAAGCAGTTCATACTGCATATTGCTAGTTCTTTCTGAAAATTTGGCATCTTAAAGGAAAGCAGTGGTCTTGGGGGACATCACTTGCCCTGCATTGATGTGTAACCTTCTGAGCATCCTTTCTTAAACTGCGATCCAGCAGAACCATGAATAACCACTTCTGGATACATATTCTACTTTCCTAATGTATCAGTAGTTGCAATAAAGTAGATAATATTTAGGGAATCTTTTTGTGGACTACTGGGACTTTATTAAAAGCAGATGGATATTTGAAATCCAATGGCTTCCGTGTGAATGACTTGACAAGCCTAATTTCCAATATCTTCAGCAGGTTTTGGTCTGATGATGGCATGACCAAAGGGCCAGCCGAGTTAAATGGTTACTTGCTGTGCTTAATTTGCAAGATGTTGTCAGTTATGATCAGATATCTATTTAAGCTTTATTCACATCTTTGTGTCTGGCCAGAGAGCATGGTCCTCTGCTCTTTGGTAATATGAAATCAGCCTCCTTTTAAAAAAACTGGAGAACCAGATACAGCTTGCTCATCTTCATCACAGGCTGGAGGTTAATGCTGACTTTGGCTTTGTGTCTCTCCTTGAATGTTTTGGGAGTGGAATTTAGCAAAATAACACTTGATTCTTTGTAAAAAGCACTTCACAAAATAAAATTACAGTTTTGTAAGCCTCTAAGTTTCAACCTGTCACTTACATATGGCAAGAGTCCAAATCTCAGTTACAGATTAGCTTCATTAGTGTAGAATCACACTACTTTTTCCTCTAAGCCAGAGAGACCCAAGCCACATAATAATCAAAAATAAATCTTTGCACAAGGATCTAACCTAATTACAAACAGGCAAGTGATTTCCTTCCTTATCCTTCCATATTCCCCACCAGTGGGCTACCCTAGTAAAATGTTGATACCTCCAAGGCTGTGCTCCCTCTTGTTTCCTTCCAGGGTCTCCCTTTCTGTTAACCAATAGCTGGCTCTTTTCCAAGGCACTCTTCTCCAGGCTGGGCCAAACCCCATGTTTAGGCATGGAATAGCAGTGTTAGCATGTCACTACACAAATGTAAAAGGCTCAAGACTGCAGATACAAGAAA
This sequence comes from Zapornia atra, assembly GCA_013400835.1. NCBI lineage: Eukaryota > Metazoa > Chordata > Aves > Gruiformes > Rallidae > Zapornia > Zapornia atra. The sequence continues at coordinate 74,251 of VZTU01004860.1, read as the reverse complement.
GCATTTCTGTATTGCTGGGGAGGACAGGGAGCAGAAGGGAACCCCCAAAACAGCAAACTAGCTTATGGTCATATCATCAGACCCCAAGTGAGACACCATCAGCCTCTACCACAGGCACAAGAGCTGGCACAAAAGGCAGCATCCTCCATTACCAACCCAGATACGGTGAAGAGCATGGGGTTGCACTTTTGTCCAAAAGGTGCTGAGAGGAGGCAGCCCCGTGCGATATCGGGTATCAGCATCGCCGCAGCCCCGGGCTTCGGCCACCTGCGGAGCCGGGCCAGGAAAGCAGCCTGGCCGATGATTCAGCATTGCCTTTCTCCCCTGTTGGCCGGGGAGCAACGGGAGCCGCCAGGCACCTCCGACGGCAGGGTGCCGCCTTGCTCCTCTCGACCCAACCCCCAGCACCCCGCAGCTCCAGCGGGGGCGGGGGCAGGCTGGGGGCAAAGCGGCTCCGCGGGCTTCCCTAGGGGGGGGGACGCGAGAAGGAGGAGGTCTGAGCAGAACCGGCGCGATGCTGAAGCAGGCATCCTGCGCGCCAGGTCTGGAGGTGCCGCGGGGGAAGGGACCTGCAGCAGAGGAGGGTACTGCAGCCTGGAGGGGAGCCAGGCCCCGTGTAGATGCTGCGGCCGCGGAGGCGGCGGGAGGGGCTGGAGCGGCTGCGTGCCGGGAGGAGATGGTGCAGGCAGGCTGGGCCCTGGCCGGTGGAGATCAGGATGAAAAAGCAACGGACGTAGCAGAAGCTGTCCTGGCGCCATTTAGCCGAGCGGGCGGAGAAGGGGGATGCTGGGGGAGGAGGGAGAGCACGACAGGGAGAGGCAGGCAGGCAGGCGAGACCCCTTTGGCATAGCCCTTGCCCGGTCCCGGCGAGTTCACGGCCTCGCCGGCGGTGAGGAGGGGGGCAAAGCAACCACATGCAGGGGGAGCTCCGGGAAGCGACCTCACTGGGCTCGTGGGAGAAGAGGCTCTGAGGTTCCACAGGGCATTATGTACAGAGAGGCAGCCCATGGTCTGAACACAGGAACCGATAACGATCCTTCTCTCCGTCAAGCTATGCAGCATTGTGCATGATTACTTTAACTTCATGGCAACCTTTGTAAGAGAGGTGCAAGATCTCCACTCGCATTCCTATTTACCTCATCTCTAGAAAGATGTGAGGAAATCAAAAACGTGATTTAAAGGAGAGCAGCTAAATGCACATAGGCTGGACAGTAGTCAGACAGAAGACAGAAAATGAGTAGTTTGCTTGGTGCAGGGAAATGCAGACAGGGCAGTGGATTAAACACAAGCTCAGAGCAGCAAGGAAAATTGTCTCACTGGAAATAGGAAGGTTGAAAAAGTACACGTGGATAAAGAAGGCAAGACATTTTTAAAAGCTTGTGCCAAGCACTCAGATGCTGTAGTGTCTCATCTGTGCAATGAAGAGAATGTTCCCAGTTGGTTCTCAACTTGTGGATTACTTTGAAGAGTGATGCTTCAGCTTAGCACCTGAGGAGCAACTTGTGTGTGCAAAAGCATATCTGGTTTTCCCAGATTTATCAGTTAATCTAATAAGAGATTCATCCTTTTCCTAGAAACCTTGCTTACTTGTACCCACAGACCACCACAGCTGTCATGGCAATGTTGCTGTGATGTTACCCTTTCCACTGCATCTGTGTTGTTACTGCTGTTTGAAATAGGTTTTGTGATACTTGAAAGAGGCTGCACTCGTGCAGAATACTACCAGTACCTGTACTTTATAATAAGAGGAGCCACGTATGTAAACATACAATGCAAGTTGTTCATTCTGTATGAGGTTACTGATCACATCATTAACCTGAGGACTGGACACTTCAATAGTAATGTAGACTAGATTGTATGATGATTTATCTTTTTACATTCTTCCGGAGAGTGTTATCACTGACTGTGCTTTAAGGTAAATTCTTCAGGCACTTGAATGTAGTAGCATCATTATTACTTCAGTTGGCTACTACAGACTCACAGGAAGCTTTGTGATCAGACATCCATCAATTAGTCCTTGACATGAGAGTCTGTGAAAACACTACAGGATTCATTGAGATTTTGATAAGTCTTTTTTTATATGAATGTTACTAATGTTCCTATGGAAGTCAGTAGGAGGAGAGAGTTGGAAACAGAGAGGAGATGGGTAGAGACAGATGTCTTTTTTGTTACTATCAAAGATACATAACTGCAATAGAAATTACCTTCTGAATGTCTGACTAAGGCACCAGCAAAATAAGTTCATGGCATTTTTTAGTGTCTGATTCTTTGTTTCCTTATGCATCCTGCAACCATTTATACTAAGGAGAATGGGGGATTCATCCTGCCAAATCTATAATGCAAAAGATTTTCACAAACTCCAAGGAACCAGCAATTGTGTTAAAAGCCCCTCTCCTTCTGTATGTATGTCTGTATTGCTACACAGGTGTAATTTTCTGTGGGAGACAGAAGAGACAGGGAATAGAGTGGGTTCTAATCTTACTTTCACTATGTTAACTGTACCTTTGATTTATCCCTGCATTACAGTCAGTGCACCAGTAGACATGGGATTTAGTGTTAGGTGTTGCTAGAGGTGAGGAACGATAGACAACTTTAAGAACAAAGCTGAAACCTTGTTTATATATATATTTTATTTTTTTTTAAGTCTAAGGGAGAGTGGGGATCTGTGACAGCAACATGTCAGCTCTTGAAAAGTATGTTCAGGAGCTGGCTTTAGTGCGAAGTCTTCGCTTTTTCAGTAGCTGGCTTCAGTGTGAAGTCTTTCCTTTTTCAGTTTTGGAAATGAGGTTGGAAAAAGGAATATAAAAAATATATATATGCAAACTTCTTTGTAATATCTGGAATGCAAATTTGTCACAGGAAGGAATGTTTTGGGATTTTTTTTTCCTTCTTCTTCTTCTTGACCTAAGATGCATCCCGGCATTATTCCTAGTGAACAAAACTTACTCAGGGGCTTGGAAAGAAAAGCTGTCTCTAGGTGTCAGACAGGGAGAAACTGCTGCTGGAAAGCAGTCTTCCCCCGGGAGAGATCAAATATCAGACTGAGCGAGCCCAATCCAACCCGAAGAGCTCCTACCGACACCCGGTCCTCGCCGGAGGACCGTGTGTCATCGATGGCCGCCGCCTCCGGCCGCGCTCCGGCTGGAGAGAGGGAGCGAGCAGGAGTTGCGCGCCCGCCCGCTCCCTCCCTTTGATTTGATGGCCTTTATTCCTCCTAATTGGATAAAATAGGAAGTCACTGACAGTCCTGCGTTGCTGGGTGTACTGATTCCCTCAGACCAGCCCTGCAGAGGGCGGGGGTAGGGTGGGGGAGGAAGGAGCGAGTCTGTACATCAGGGAAACA
>VZTU01004860.1:40415-69089 GCA_013400835.1 Zapornia atra | reverse complement strand
CCACAAGGTCTATCAGCATATTTTTCTTATAAATTTGATTTGCATCCCGTGCTAGATCTTCCAAGTGTGTTCATTTTCTTTGCCTTGCCTGCGAAGCATTTCTGCTACCTCCTTCCTGAAGTCTGTTGCTGGCAGACATCCCTGTCATCTTCCTGAAACAGTCAGGGAGAAGATTGGAAACGAGCAACAGCGTATTTGAAGCAGCTAGAGACCAGGAATTACTAATTTAGCAGTTAGCTTATGATCTTTCACTTTCTCTTAAGAGCACAGGACACATTTCTCTGTGTCTTTCCTCTCCTCCACAAGCCGATTCTTGTTAAACATGTTTCTCAGACATTGCCTCACTGGCTTCTGTGGAGCATTTCAGGAAAGCATTCTGGATGATACAGGAGGGGTCCGTTTCCAAATTAGTTTTTGCTTATCTTTAAAGGAAAAAATATCCAAGGCACCTGGATTATTTCCCCAGTAGCAATCATAAAGCATCAAAGTACCGCAATGCTGAAGTGTAATTTCTTTAACATTCACAATTTTAACCCATCAACTCTGGATCAGATCAAGCCAGTAATTCCTGAGCTCTGTAAAATTGTGCAACTCTAGTAAAAGGCAAATCAACGCATCATTGTGCCAAGAGCACAGGGCTGATGTTTCCTTTGGAAAGCTGCAGTAATCAGAATGAGCAACTTAGTTCCTTGCAAATTGGCTCTCAAGACCCCATCTCTTTTATTCTCCCTTGTGCCTTCCCAGTAATGCCGCAGGATGGCTACCTTCTAGGTGGTACATACTGGAACTCATCCTGGAGCTCTGAAGTCACCAGAAGTTCACTGTAGAGTTTAGCCCCACTAAGACTTAGCTCAGAGTAGATAATGTGTCAATTGGATTAGATACAACATTTCAGGCTGACCATCTTGTTGGTGAAAAAGAGCATAACTACAGCAATTTCAGTGGAGGTCCTTCCAGCTGAGAGTCAGGCCTGAACATCAATTCCAAATCACTGAAAGAAAATTTTAAGTTCTCCTGTAGAAACCCTGCTGCTTTTTGCTTAGATAATGGGTGACAACCAGCCTTCAAATTTAAAGTAATTTGTCTGATGGAAACAGTCTAACAGAGAAGTATTGCAGTACAGTTAAATGACAGGGGGCTTTTTCTGTGGGAGATAAGACATCATTACTTGAATTACTGGGACATTTAACCACTTTTGCAGTTAAAATAGAACTATACTAGGTGATATTTTTAAATATTATTATTTTTGATCCAGTGAATCTTTTTTTGTAGTGCAAATATCAGGTGACATTAAAGATATGACAGTATTCTTTACTTCACTCAGAGGTCATGGACCATCATCAGGTCAAAATTACTTCTTTTGTGCGAGAGGGCGAAGCAACCAAAAGCTGGTTATGACATGACAATCCTCACCCTCTTGAATTTCCACAAACTCATCTCTGCAGTAAATGAAAGGAGGTGTGGGGGGGGGAGTTGTGGGAAGAGATTCTCTGAAGCAGTTACTAAAAAAAAAAGCCATTGTCTGTGTTCGGATGTGCTCATATCAAGGAAATAAATGGTTATCCAGAAATTAGGTGATTGGATTAAATTTTTTGGTTTCGGGGTTTCTTTACCTGTTGCTTTAATTTTCTTAACATAAATGTGTTTTAAGACATCATAGACTTACAGATAGATGCAGACAGAAAGGAGAGGGAGAACCAGCAGCAGGTCAAGTTTGGATTGCTCTGAGAGAGATGGTTGTGTAGACAGTATTTACTCTAACTGTGGCACGTAATTCTGACTATGCAAGGGTCTGCAACTGCCTGCAAAGAAAAAGAAGAAAATATAGCTGTAAAAGTACATGGCAGAAGATCTGCTCAAGAATCTCTTTTTTTTTTTTTTTTTTAAAGCACTGTCTTGGGGGTTTTGAAACAGCTGCATTTCAAACACATCATTGTGTTTCATGTAGAGCAAGATTTGTTGAAGAGGTTGACAGATTGCATCAGTGATACTTTTTTTTTTATATGAATGCCTTTGACAGCTATAAAGTTCTCAGGGAGATGGCTTTGAATGTAGCATCTGCAAATTGGATTGTCCCTTTTCATTCTCAGTGTCCTTTTTTTCATTTCAGGCAGAGTGAGGTAACTTGTACTTTGCACTTTATCCAGTGCAAAACTAATAATTAAAAAAATCCCTAACACATCTCATATTCTGTGGCAGATGTATTGTTTCTGAACCAGAACCCTTCCATGAGTTTCCAAATCCTTTTCTCTTCTCCTCCTCTCTTTTCTGTCTTACTCAGCATATTCCCCTTAAAGCTGTATTCTTCAAGGTCATAGTCTGCTGAGAGCTAATTGATTCTTCTTTCTCCTGGAGCCTGAGAGAGAAAGCAGAAGAGAGACAATCCTAGTAATTGTGTCTGGTGCATTAGATTCAAGACTGGTCTCACTCCTATTATTATACTTTGTCCTTTATCAATACATAAATAATCTCTTCCTTTCTGTTTGATTTCTGTTTTACATTGAAATATCGTTTCTCCTTTGCTGGAACAGAAAGGAAAGGTGAATGTTTTAAAGCATTCCCATATTTAGGGAGTGTGTCAATCTTATCATAATTATACCAGAGAAGATTTCATTACAAGCAGGATATAATATTACACACTAACCTACAATCTCCCTCCCTCGGAGAAGACATGCAGATTGCAAAAGCGCTAACACAGTTCAGGAGCTAAATTTTACTTCTTCCTACACCATCACCTTTAAATACAGTTCTACCCTTTACCCAGGCTGATAATAGATGTGGATCTGTAGTTCTGTGAAAACTGTGTTTCTGTAATAACTGCATCTATATGTCTGCAAAGCAGCCACTCCCCTCATTACTGGTCTTCTGAACGCCTTTTCTTTCCACTTAAGCGGGTTTCCCCCCAAACCACCCACCAAGGTCCATTTAGCATTGCCTTTCTAGGGGGACAGCTCTGCCAAAGGAGTGCAGTGCTCCTGCATCTTGGGTCTGCCCCAAAGCAAAGATGCCCAAGCCCTTGGCTTTGGGATTGCATCTCTCCTGACTTGGTCAGGTGCCATGGGACACACAAGAGCTAGAGCTGGACATTGACCACAGCATAAGGACTTCCCTGGAGTGGCTTTCTGTGAGCAGAGCAAAATGCTGAGTAGACAGTAGGGTTCAGAGAATGCACTGCTGTGGTGGCACAGCCATGATGATCCCGTGTCCTTTCTGCTTTCGGCTTCCCTGACCACCTTGGTGTTGTGAGCTAACAGGACAGCTATATGCCTCCCACCTTACTGATGGCCAGCAGGTCAACAACAAGCATGTTTGCATCTCCCTACCTCTGTGTCCACTGAGTTTGGTGGCTGTAACATGCAGAGGTGGGATGGGGGATGGAGCACAGGACCTGTGCATGCTCCTTGGGCACAGACACGGCTCCTTCCTACCTCACTGCTGCTGGCCCTCACCTGGAAAACATGGTAAAGCACCAAAAGGCTGTGCACTCCTGTCAATCGCCCCTGGCTGGGACTGCTCCCTTCTCATGTCGCTGATTTCTCCTGCCACTTCATCCGTGCTGGGTTAACATCAGTGAAGGCTGCTGCTTTCTCATCCTTGGTGGAAAAAGCGTTAAGAGAATGCTTCTGAGGGCCAGTGGTGGATGCTTACCTAAGAAATAGTCTCAGGTCCCCTCCAAAGTTATCCAGGTACAATGGATGAATTTCTCATGTCTTTTTTGAGCTAGGGATGGGGGAAAATTAAAAGAAAGCTATCCTGTCCCTTGTTTTGGTGTCACACCATAAATATTCCTTGCCACTTCTCCCTCCTTCTTCCACCTCTGATTGTTCTTTCTCAACCCTGCATTTGATGTCCCTGCTCCCATACACAGTGATTTGTGAAGGTCAGTGTTTGACCTTTGTGTCATGCTGGAGGGAGCATCTCCCTCCAGTCATGGGTGCTGCAGCCCAGCTGAAGGCTTCAATTTATGGACAGTAAAGGTTTATTCATAGCAGCTTCACATGGTGTTTGTTCTTTTGCTTGAAACAGTCTAAGTATGACCCATCCTCTGCAGTTTAAATCTCCATAACAATACAGAAAGGCAGAGTCCATGTCTGGCAGCCTCTGAAAGTGTCAAGGTCAGGGATGTCTCAGAGAGCTGTGGTGGACGGTACTCACAGGAGGGGAGAGCAGATGATGCAGCACAGGCTGTACACCAGCCTTTTCTGAGCTCACTGTTATTATGCAGGGCAGAGCCACAAGGGAGATTGCTTTTCTCCCCAAAGCTTGAAGATGCAGGAGGAGAGCACCTTGTAGCTGAAGTTGCTCCATTTCTGGTAAAACATTGATGTTGCTTAGCTTCAGACACCTGACTTAATGTGCCTACATTAAGAAGCTAGGCAGGCTTCAGCTTCCTATTCAGCACAAAGGAAGGGACCTCCCCCAGGCAATTCCCAGTGTGAGCCCGGCAGAAGTCTCTTTCTCTAATGAGTGTACAGGGAGAAACATCTTGCAGTTCAGTTTCTAAGTTCCTATCTGCTACATGATATGAGGACTCATATTGAAAGCCATGACTTTCCTTTGATGTGCACACGGAAGTTATAATTAAACATGGTTAAGATACCAGACAAGTTCTGAGCCTAACTCAAGAGCGCAATAAAGAGATGCTGATCTCAGTAAGCCCTGGAGACACAACTGGGCCTCCATTAACAATCAGCAATAAAACAAGTGCCACTGCACTCTGCACTGAGCCAGCTAGTCTGTATTTCCCTGAAATATTTCTGTTGCCCCAAAGGTCATGGTGACTTACAGGTGTACTTGCTTGTGGCAGGAACATTCAGACTGAAGTAGGATTGGGACTGGTGGGGTGAGATGCATAAGACACTGTAATTTTTACGGAGTTCAGGTCCATTAAGCCTTCTAAAGTGGTAACTGAGACTTCCCCTCCACAGCCCAGTTCGTCACACTGTCTTTAAAATGCCCTCAACAAGCACACAGTTTGTTCAGACAAATTCATTGTTTTGTATCTTTTTGTGTCTCTACCATCTTCCTTTTTTTAACATTCATTGCTTGCATAGGAACAGTTCTTCTATTTAGCATGCAGAGGACTGAACTGATCAGTCCTGCATTTCTTTCTCTTGGACAAGCACCCCAAATTCATGGTCAGAACTACCTCATGGGTGTGGTACACCAACCATCATGTCCAAAGCATGATGAAGAAAAAGCTGGTTTGGGCTGAATTATTTTCTCTTAATAACAAACAGAAATTCACAGTGCAAAATACTAGTCTGTACTTGTATTTCTTTTTTAAAAGCTTCGTTTTATTTTGTAAACTTCACTGAGAATAACTTATGTATTCATGCTACCTGGAATTTCTGCATGGTATCCCTCCTCATTTATATACATATGTCAGCATAGAAAATACAACAGCTATATGGAGTATATGGCCATTGTTTCTTTATTAAAAATGACATCTGGAACTGTACTACATCATAAGTTAATCAGCAAAACTTATTAAAAATTGATGTATTAACAAAACCCAGGTTTTGCATTTCCACTGTAGGGTACTGAAATAATCATCCTTCAGTATGCATTGTATGTGTACGCAAAATGTTTTATTTCCTATCCAGGCACTGCAAATAAACACACACAGCAGCCCACCTCAGATTTGCTGTGCCTAACTTTCAGATGCAGAGAAACCTTGTGGAACTTTCTCAGCATCAGATGAGAAGGCAGAATTTGGCTTGCTGGAGGCTAAGTATCAGGCTAATTATGATGCAGAGCTGGAATGATATAAATGAGCGTTTTCATCATTTGCAATCTTGCTAATGGAAATGCAATAGATTTGCTGCAGAAATCCAACTCAGAATCAATAGCAATGCAATGAGGCAGCTGGTTCAGGGAGAGCATATGTGATGCTGGTCTACTGTAGACAGTACCTGGGCAGAGACTGCTCTGGCAGAAAAAGAAAGGTAAAGACAGCCCTAGAAGATGCTACAGCAGGTGATGAAAGTCTTCTGGAAGGAAAAAACCTGCTTCATCTAGGATGAGGCATTGTTAGGTAAAAAGGCTTCCCTGACTGAGAGAGGAGTATCGCTTCCTTTGAGGAATCTGTTTGGACCAAAGATGTCTTCTTTGTTACGAGGTTCTAAGTCAATCAAAGACAGGAGTCTTTGTGCTTCAGCTTGTGTTCAGGCTACATGAAATTAAGGAAGCACTGAGTCATGGTGCGTAGCTTTGGAGATGGGTAGGTAATTTTAGAGTATCTTCTCCTAAGATCTTCTGCCCTCTTCCTCCCCAGGCAGACCACAGAGTGGAGCAGATGCTGCCTTTGTGTGGATTGCTTTATAGTAGAAACACTGGCTACCTTTGCAGTTCATACTGCAGGGATTTCAGTTTCCTGGAGAGTAAGCGCTGTGAATCACATCTTGATCTTTCACATTAAAATGTTTTATGAAGTACCAGACTCAGCAGGAGGTACACATTAAACTCAAGAGCCTGAACATGACTTCTGTTTGGCAATTAGAGAGCTCTTGAAAGCAGCAAGGGAGAAATACCTATGCATTATTTTTGGGCAGTGCAATGTCTGCTTATTTACAGTCTGTCCTGTCTTCTCCCGTCTCTCATCTCTGCCCTTCCTCACCAACATAGTCTTAGTAACTGAGACAAAAGGAAAGGTTCTAGCTGGGGGGAAATGGGAAGGAACAAATCCAGTGAGACATGGCTGGTCACTACTTAGGGCTGCTGTAAGATAAACCAAAGGCAAGGTCCATCCAACTCCAGACAAGACTGGTGGTATTGCGGCATCCATCTATTACCCTTGCTTCTGTATTTTTTTATTAAGAAAGCCTTTATATCTTCTCACAGAGTATACTCATTTTTTCACATATGCTTTCACTACCCCCTCCCCCACTTTTTCTTTTTTATATCTATGCTTCATCCTGGAACTTGCTGGCAGTGCATTCTCATAACTCAGACAGCTTTTTATTTTGGCAATGAATATTGCTTCAGTTTTTGAGATGAAAGGAAATCAATACTGGCTTGGTAGTCACATGGCACTGGGGGGAGTATATGAAGCAATGATCTTAAGCGTGATTCATGACATAGTTCAGTATTTCTATGGGATTCCTGAAAGAGATTTGAATTTTACAATTTTTAACAGTCAATTAATTCATGTGATTAGACAGATCAAAGGAGAAAAAAAGGAGTATCAAGCTTGTTCAAAAGCCTTTCTTTTTTTGGAAAAAAAAAAAAAAAAAAGACTTCAAGCTCATAAAAAATGACTTACATCTTCCAAGGTGGTAACTGGAAGCCACTGTAAAGCTACTGGAACTGGATTTCAAGAAGAGAAACTTAGGCTTTTCATTATACTAAATTAATCTGGGTAATTAATTCAGGTTTTCAGCTTGAACGAAATGCCCTGAATTTTCACTGGCATAAAGGTTCTCAGGTTTGTAGCTCTGTGAGGCCTAGCAGAGAATTGGGATGTTCATGTCCGTAACCTACATGACAAGCATCTTCCTGACTAAGTTTTATTTCAGAGCCCCACCGTCTGTAGTGTTAAGACTGAGAGCAAGGCAGCGTCCACCTTTTCCCTTATCCTAGCTTCTCTTCTAAACAGAGCTGCCTACTTTGACTTTGATAATGTGTGTTTGTATTCTGGCCATTCACTCATTTGCACCTTTGTCTCCTAAATTAAGAAGCTCTTCCATGCTGTGTATTTTCCCCTCACAAAGGTGCACATACACTGTAATCAGCTCAGCTTTAGATAAGCCTTTTTGACAGGACTGGCAAGCTGAAGTCCATAATTCTGTCTATGGAGGGAACTGTTTGTAGTCCTTGAATTATTTCATCCCCCTTCACACTTTCTTAGTTTTCAGATAAATAGAGCTGTAATTTTGATATGATACTTATACAGGGGCTAGTCTTAAATCCCAACAAAGGACAAAAATTGTTCAGTCTCCCAGTGACTGTTCAGAAGCACCCAAGATGCTTTAAGTAGCACCAGTGTTTGTTTAATATGTTGAACAGTAAATAAGTAATTATGTCCAGCCAGAGTGTCAGACCCATGTCTAACACATACAGGGTCACTCACTGTCCTGGTCCTTGACCCTCAAGGTCTCATGCTGCTTCTTGTTTAGGTGGAACAATCCTAAGGGTGAATCAAGGGAAGAAAAGACCAACATCACTTGTCCTTGGCAACGCTGTGTGCATTTTAGGAGTTTTAGCTCTTTCATTCCCCAGCTGGTCTCATCCTGCTCTGAAGTATGCACTCAGCAAGGCTTCTTGGCTGGACCAGAGGTCAGCTCAATAGTTTTAACTGTGCAGGCTCCCCTATTTGCTTGACTTCTGCTCATGATTTCAAAGATTTCCCTCTGTGTTCTGCTGACACTTCTCCCACTGTTGGCTGAAAGACCCTTCATTAGTTTGCCCTGGTTCCTCTTTCCAAAAGCAGCACAGCCCAAGAGCATGGATTTGTGGAAGGTAAGGATTAGGTGTTTGTGCATTGCTCCTGTCTACACACCCTAAAGACACTTTGCTTATGTCATGGATTCTCTTGCATTTCTGTCCCGCAGTGGGGTTGCTGTATGGATGCAGCCTGGCAGGGTTGCATGATGCCCAAGCATTCTTTATCATCACAGGGCACGGGAATTAACGAGCACAGTTACATCAATAAAGTCAAAATGGCAAATAATTTCAAGACAGCCAAGATTTTCAAGGCATGTTTGCGTTTTCAAGATAGCATTTCTTGGGCTGTGGGTGGGCTCAGCAGGACAGTTCGCAGTGTGAAGGTAATACTGCTTTCGCAAGGGAAATGAAGTGTATCAAGGTGAGACAACCATAGAGGAACTAGTGACTGTGTTGTCATGGTTTTAGGAGCACAGGACTAGAGGGATGACGAAAGGCTTCCTTATGTGTTGATACAGGCAGGGGCTTGGGGAGACTTGAGCTCAGACTTGCCAGACGGGAACATCATTAAGTGGCCAGGAAAGTTCCAGGAACCTGTGAAGAAATGGTTGTCATGTCATGCAGAGTAGGGGAGGTCTGATCCTTTCTGGACGGGAAGAAAGCAGGAGTAATTTGTTTGCCAATGCCATAGGTACCTGCAGTCAGCCTGGGACTTGCAGGACATCCTGAAGCAGTGCTTCCCCCTGCTGAAGGACTGGACTATGAATGAAGTCATCCATTCTTTGACCCATGATACATTTCAAAGGGAACCTCTACAACACAGAGCCTATTGCCATCCAGCCGTGCTGAGTACAGGCTCCTCACTGACACAGAGATCCTGTGCACCCTGCTTTCCCCCGTCTCCTCCAGGGGAGAGTCACTCTCTCTATGCAGCAAATGCTGCAAAGTGGCTCTCCATCATTGAATTCCCTCCTGTCAGTGTGTTCAAAAGCCCGTGGTACAGTCCAGCCATTGCCTCGTGGAGGTTTGTCATGCCATCCCATGTTTTGGAGACTTAGATTTAGGAATAGCATTAATAGATTTTGAAGGTTATCAGGAGCAATTTTTGCAAACTCCTTCAGCTGTGTCATTTTCAGGATGTTTAGCTGTCTATATATGCTGTTTGTGCGCAAAGAAAGGTTGTGTTTCAGAATCAAAAATCCAATAAATGCATTAGCACACAAAGACTTTTCTTCAAAGTCAATTAACAGAAAGCTACCTCCAAATACTCCTTTTGCTTTATAAAATAGCATCTGCCCAGTAAAGTTAACAAATATGCTGGGTTTTGAACATGTGAAAGTTCGAGAGCATCACTAGGAATCTTGCTATTGCTTGCTAGCTCCAAGCATTTGAATTCTCTGCAGAGATTAATGGAGATCTCTCAGATAAGCAGCTTTTCAAACCACCCTCTAATTTTCCTAATTGTTGCTAATCGACTGTTTAGTGTGTGCAGTTTTTCCTTCTCCAAATTCGGAGAGAGGAGTAAAAAGACATGTTCTGTAAGTGTCAGATAACTGCTACAAGCCCAGGAAACAGATTCACTGACTGTGACTCAGAGGAAGTATCAGTTCCCTAAAGCCACTTAGGTGGACAGAAGCTGGAGGGGAGGGGGCTGGAGGCAAAGAAAACAGAAAAATACTCCGATGTTTTCTGAACAGAACTGAGATCCAGTGAGCATGACATGTTACTATGTCAGCAGTCACAGAAGAATTTGCTATGAAAGTTGACTTGCCCTTTATAGATACCTAGCAAGTTCCCCTAGTTACAGAGTAACGTGATCATGCTCTGCTTTTCCTTTTACTAATTATCTGCAATGTCTTCTCAGGGCTGTTACCGATACTTTCAGGATGCTAATATACATTGATTTTAACAAATGGGTCCACCAGCGATACTGTCTGATGTTAACTTAGATTTCACTCATATATTCATTTTCATACATTACTCTGTTTTAAAAATGGTGTTGGAATAATGACAAAATATTCCTGATAATTAATCCAAAATGATGACTTAACAGTATTTTCCCTGTGGAGGAAGACTTAAAATTGTCAGTCAAGAGTGAAATATCAGACAAATGACTTGACCATGACTTTTGTGCAATGACAGGTCACACAAGAGAAAATTTGGGGTCTTCAGATCTGGCAAGGAAATACTGCATCATGTAGGAGTGAGCTGAAAATAATTCAAGCCAGAAATTAGCCACATGTTTTTTGACTGTGCTTGTCCAACTCCTGGAATTTTTACCGATCTCCACTGACCCCTTGGGAAGAATGTGTTTCCCAACCAGTTATATCACTAGTGGCACCATTGTACCTGGCTGCTCCAAGGTGACTGATTCATATTGCAGTCTCATCAAGAGTGAAGCTTTAGCAAATTCAAATCCTATGATCTGGTGACTTTGGGTGAATGAAGACTTCTTCATGTTTACAAAAATTACTGAAACCAACTCTTTACTTTCATGCTGGCACTGGTTTTCACTGAAAACTAATAGGCAGTTCAGCCACACTGGCCTTTGTTTTACCTTGTGGTGAGTTCAGGACTGAAAATGATTTCTATCTTTCTAGTTGCACCTCATCCTCTCTGATCGTGTATGTGAAAATAGAAGAAACCTTGGGATGATTATTTGACATCTTGTAACGAGCATTTTGAATCTAACCCTAATTCTGTTTTAAGTTTTGCTAACATAAAGAGCTTTGAGTTCCATTCTTGTGAGGAGCCAATACAGTGAATGTTCATAAAGCGTAAGAGGACTATGTAGCAGAAGGACCACAAATCTAGAGGTATCTGTAAAACTATGAGAGCTGCTGGGGATATTCACTTGCTAACAGAGCTTTTTACAGTTGTCAGTTTGTGACTTCCCATGTGTGATCTCAACCTCAGTCTTCCCTGCACTTCATTTTCTTGCACTGTTAGTGATCTCCCATTTCCTTGCTTGAGAAGCCTTGAAGCTCCTGCTGCTTGGTATTCTCGTCAGACCCGGACCCAGAGATTGGCTCCTGAAGGCAGCTCGTGTTTTGAATTATGCATAAGTCCATCACAGAGGGGCCGCACTTCATGGCTCCTTTTTCGGGGTGGTGATGTAAGTGAGTCAAAGTAATATAGTGACACTTTCCATTTTTCATGTCCTAGCTCAGTTAAGAGCAGCCCTTGAATTGTGTCATTTTTCTCCCATGTGACTGTTTAATCACCTGAGAGAGTACCAGCCAGAGTTTTGTGGTAAGATTGATTATACTCCCAACAAAGTGCTTCCTTCAGCTGAGCGCTTGGAAGTAGCCTAGTTTAGCAGTTAATGGCCTTCAGTCTGAAGGGGAAATGGGGAAATGGCAACCATGATTGAAATGTCACTGCAGTGCATGCCAGCCCTTTTGGCTGCATGCCAAACAGTACATAGATCCTGGGAGGCTGTTCAGGTTTTGAGATGGGGGGAGATATTCCTGAGCTGGACCACACAAAGCCATGCTATGGGGGACACTTCATCTTCTCCTTTAAAAGTGTGGGAATATCCAGACCTGCAAGTAGAGATGGCTCTTGCTGCAGATACAATTTTGTTCGCACTGTTAGCCTGCATTGTCATAAGGCTGGTGCTGTGAGGTTTGCAATGTCACTGCTAGCATCAGCAAAGCAAGCTGCAGGACCAGCTAGGACCTCAGTCTGTGTGGCATGAGATGAAGAGAACCCTTAAGAGTCATCCCACTAGCTAGAGCATCCCTATAGCTAGGGAGATATACTTGCCAGCCCTATTTTACCATGAGTTAATAATAACATGGTAGGTGACAAGTTTACAAATATTTTCCATTGCTTGGGTGACTTTACAGTCTCTTGAGTGCTAACAGCAACTCTTATAGAGGCTTCTGTGATTTACCCAGTATCACAGAGAAACCTGTGGCAGCACCAAGAATGAAATTCCACAGCCTGAGAGGCAGCTGTCCTCTCTTTAAAGCGTAGCACATACTGATGAAAATCCAGGAAAAAAGGGGAGAAAAGTCACAAGTAAAGGGTAGTTGTTACGGTTGCATAAAGATACAACAAAGCAAAATATAATTCCAGAATACTTCCATTCCAGAGGCATCGGGATTTTGTTTGTTTGTGATAAGAAATATTGTTTCACATACATAGGAAGACAATGCGTCTTCATTGTTAAAAGACATTCCTTTCTGGCATTTAGCACTAAAAATGCATTAAATAAATGTAAACAAAATCAGATCCTGACATTTAAAGTTAGGCTGCTTTTCTGTCATTGCTTCACTGAGTGTAATAGACTGTTAACCAGCAGCCTCCTTCAGAAAAAGAATAAAAAAGCAACATTGCACTTCATTGATGTTTGACAACTGACCATTTAGCCAAAGTCTGGGGATCACATTTCGCAAAGTTGAGAGCTTTGAATGTTGAAGACTTGATCACCCTTTGGCTGAACCTCAACCAGCTGCAAGGCCTGCTTGTTTGTTTGCATTTCTTTCTGGTTTTGTTTTCTTTTTTGTTTATTTGTTTTTAATAGTGAAGCTTGCTTCTTTCCAAATTGTTGCTAATTTCAGGTTTCATGCATAACTACACAAAATCAACTGGTCATTTTCATTGCTGTCTGTTGCCATGTTTTGTTTTTTTTTCCATTGTACCATGTATAGCATGCATCCAAACCTCAATTCCTCAGCCACTCGTGGAGCCCCATTAAATTTAGCAGCCTTAACTTGCACAAAGCAAGGCTGCAGAAATGTTTTTCTCACCATCACTTCCTATGTCTCTGGCCGGGGCATTTCTCCCATAGTGGCGGAAGAAATGCCTCCACTGCTTGGGAGAAATGCCACCACTCCAGTATGGGAGAAATGCCACTCCACTGCTTGGGTCGGGGTAGGAAGGAACCCAGATCTGCTGGACAGAAGAGTGTGGCAGTGAGGAAGAAGAGGATCTGTGAAGGGTCTGCTGCCCCATTGCTACAGCAGAGTGACAGTCCTATGGCCAGGAGGGAGGGCAGTCCCCACCACACTGCTCGGGGAGGGTGCAGACATCGTATTGGTGTGCAGTACAGGCTTGGCTGCAGCTCACCAGGCAAAAAGGCAGACCCTTGGAGTAGAAGAAGGGACAAGAGCACTGCCCAAACACCTTAGGGGGACTCAGAGGTCTAAGTGAAATCTTGGCAGAAACCTCTTTTCTTACTGGTCAGCCCTGTCCAGAAAGACTTTTTAGCTTTGCCCTTCACTATTGTCATTACAGTAATAAATTTAGGATAATTGCTTGGATTCAGCTCTGCCTTCTGCTGTGTAGGTGGGGAAATGATGCCAGGAACAATCCTTTCTTCTCCTGCCAGTTTGCTTTTCTCTGCAGCAGGGATACTATGCATACCCATATTGCTGCTGCTGTTAGCAAAAAGCAACATAAGCACTGCCTCAGCTAGAAATGCAAGATTGATTACATTAGATGTGCTTTATTCCCAGTGTCCTGCATGAAATCAGCTCCTGAATAGGTTAATGCCATTGCTTTGGAGTGGAAAATGCCAATGTTAATACAGGGTTTGTTATGGATAGACGGCTTGGTACAGAGCACAAATGCATGGGATTGGGTCACTGCCAGACTTGTATCTGAGGAGGGAGGTCAAATGAAGGTTTGCATGTGATGATATCTCCTATACCAAACTCAGCACGTGACCAGTTGCTGGGACAGCCCAGGGAGCTGTGTCCTTTTTATGTCTGAGTTCAGCTCTGCCATGATGACATTTACAGAAGACTCAAACATTTTCAGCCACAGCCCAAATGATTCTGCTGCTTCACAGTGAGGGCAGGATGCCATGACGACACTTTAATGAGTCTCGTGGAAAGTTTTCTAGTTTGACATTGCAGAGAAATTACTGGACGCAGAGCACATGGTGCCTACTGCAGAGACAAGTGCCTCTGCACAGTCCTTGTGCACTGCAAAAGGGAGGCGTCCTACTTCTTTTTGGGGGACAATGCGCAATATCCAAAAGTTAGCAGCCCTTAGAGGGATGTCCAGGCCCTCTACCCTACTGACCCAGTACCAGTGATGGTTAAGAGGTTGAATCATTTTGGCATGGCTCTAGAGCTGAGAGATCAAGTTCTGCTTCATTCTTCCTACGTGATTCTCATCCTTAGTGGTCCAATGGACTGTAAGGCAGGGAAATAGCTCTGAGACTTCTCAGTATCTTCTGTTACTGGGCAACACTGCATATTTTGTGGAGTGCTGCAGTCCGCAGGCGTGAGGCAAAATGCTGCACACCTCTTAGACACCAAACAATAAAGAACCATTTGGCTTGCCACTACCGGCAGCCAAAGTGATGATCTGCCATGTGACACATCTGTTTTGCATTCACATCATTCTCACCAGAAAGGAAACACACTCGAGGCTCTTTTTAACAATTTAGATGAATTGGTGGATATGGCAGCGGATTGATCTGCCATAAGACTCAAAATTAGGAAGGAGAAAGCATACCTATTTTTTCATAGCTACTTTTACAGTAGAGCGCACGTGTGAGTGTGTGTCTGTGCAATGAAGTCATTTTAGGCCTGACTGCTAAGCTTTTACCAAACACTTTTGAACATTCAAGCAACTGTTTTCATTTACTTTGTTTGGATGATCTCTGGGGCTGGTGTGGACTTTTGCAGGTATTAAATCTCAATATCGGGAAGATAATTCAGAAACATGGATTCAGGATGTGGGTGGTGGCCTTACACAATATGGCCCTGTCCTTTCACCCTTCCTTAGAGACTTGACAGTCCAAAACCAAAAACATCTGTCGTAAACAAGGTTTATTGTCCTATTGCTGTCACTGATATTCGTGATTTACTGTCTCTCAACAATCCTCATCAACTTTCTATTTCCAAGACCCTTTTTTTTAAGAAGTCACTTACATCCTGAAACATTTCAGTGGTATATTGTTTCCTAATCACAATGCCTTCTATCATGTCCTGGTTATCTGACACTTCTAGAGAATGACAGGGATGCTAAAGGCTCTTTATCTATTGCCTTGGGACATGGCTAAGACCTCCTTTCACTTACAGATTCAAGGACTTTATGGGGGAAAGAGGGAAGTTGACATTGCTTCTCACTAGGCTAAAATTACTATATCGTTATGGATATTAAATAGAATAATCTTGGATGCTCTTAGTGTATTAGCCTTGCCTGATGCCAACAAAGAGCTGGTGGAACGATGTTTTCAGGGGATCATCTATTATTCATCTCTCTTTCTTCTGCTAAATGAAAGACCATAGACATGGAGCGTAACTAGTTTTACTTTTGCTTCAAAACAAATACCATGCTGTTTCATCTTTCGTGGCGCGATTCAGTCAGGTCTTGTTGGAGAACTACATCACAATCTGTTCTTGCCACGGTGGGGGAGGTGATCACTTATTCTAACCAAAAAAGAGCTTTTCAGGAGTATAAAACATTAACAGAGAACAAGCTACAAGGTTTCACAAATCTCAGGAGATAAATAGAGAGCTCTCCAGTAAATGAGGATTCTCGTACAGCCCAATGTGTTGCCAATTTTAGGGAGAATTAAACAGTTTGGCAGGGGCCAAAGCCATACCATTTCTCTCAAAGCGACAGTTACAGCAGACCTTTCCTAGTAACGTTTTACTCAGTTCCTCTCACGCAGATCTGCTCAGCGCTGTAATTGCTTCTCATAAAATGCATTTTTCCGGGTAGCTCCTGCTATGTCATCCCTGCAGCACGGGGTCTTGCTAGTACTAGCAAACGGAGCTCGTGCAAGCTCAGGAGCATGCAGCAACAGGGAATGGTGCTGAAGTGGTGCCCCTTGCCCAGGGAAGGACTCTCCCAGCCATATACTGACTGAACTGGTTAGGCATCACAAAGGCTATATGTGCTCCCACAGGGGCTAAACTTGACCTGAATCTGGGGCAGAACTAATTAGCCTGGTTCACAAGGACAACAGTGCTGTTATGAGGGACAAACTGCTATGCGCAATATGGGCAACAAGGTCTGTTTTCTCAGGGTTGGCAAGGCACCATCGCTTCATGTTCACCCTTTTGGCATTGTGGATATGGCCAAGTAATTGCAGCTTGTTTCCCAGGCTTTTCCAATGTGTGCCAAGTCATACTGCTCTGGCTGGCCAAGTGGGAGAAAGATAATGCTCAGATCCCATCACTGCCTGCTGGATGAGCCACAATAGATGTAGCAGCCTCTGTTGTAGCTCACGACCAGCACGGTTCAGCAGGAAACAAGAGGGTTAAATTGCATCTATGGCCTGCTGGAGGATAATCTCCTTCCCAATCTTGTGATTGGTGAATACAGGCTCTCTGAAAGTGCTGAAGGAGATTACTATTAAAGGTGCGATTCCACCCTGGGGGACTTGGACATTGCACCCTCCAGAGTGAGGCAGCTCTTCCCTCTGCTCTGACCCTATCTGTACACTTTCTGAAGACTGCAAAAAGACAGACCTCAGCAGGACCAGAACTGGAAATGATGCACATAGATGTGGCTCCTCTGGGCCTCTGTTGTAGGTCAGCATAACATTTCAGATCCTGTTAATAGCTTGCTAATGCATGTTTATTATTTCTAGCATTATAAAGTTTGTCTTGAGGTCTGCTATGCCAACAAATTGAGATAAGAGGCAGAGCCCTTCCTTTAAGGTGTCATAGCACCTAGAGCCAAGGCAGACAAAGGGCTGAAGGGGAAAACAGTGTGACCAAGCTCTTGCTGCGAGACAAAAACAGGACAAGGGGCTGAACCTAAGGCTCCTGGGTCAGGTCTTCTCTGCTGACACCTCTTCCCAGCTCCTGCTGCTGGAGTGGCAGCAATTTATCAAAGCTATTACTTACACAGTCAAAGCTGGTCACCTTCCATACATGCTCAAACTGCTCCCTGCCTTTGAATAGGACATTGGGAGGCTACGATTTGACAGAGAAACAGGTTTGAGAGGACCTCATACTAGTAAAACACACCTCATCCTGACACTGCCAAGTCCTATGATCTGAAATCAACTCTGCTGTTTCAAATTTGTTCCAAAAGTGATTATACTGTCCACGTACTGCCTGTCCCTCTGTGGCCAGCAGGACATCACTAGACAAGTAATGAGTAAAACAGGTATTTGCACATCTTCTTGTTGTGCTGGAAATGAAGAAGTTCGGTGCAAACTATTAAGGGAAGGGATGAGGAACAGCACTTGTCAAATAATGGCCCTGAAAGGGCTCAATTTTGCTTTATATCAAAGAGTCATTCAGAGGTGCAGGATGGAAAGCTTCAGGTTTGAGCCTTGGCAGAAGCAGTGTGCACTGACCCCGATACCTGGCCAACAACAAACCACTCCCCAGAGCAGACTGGCGTACCTTCCACAGCCCAGCCAAGGGTTGAGTTTGTCAGCACCCACTGCGGGTGCATGTAAAGAGAGAGCAGAAGGCCGTCCTATGGCTGCAACAGCCTGGCTCAGTCTGCAGTGTCTGCTGGTTCAAGCTCTAATTGTACGCAAAACCCCTACAAAAACAAAGGCGCAGCTGCTGGCCTGTTTGTGTGGCAGCCTTTCGTTAATGCTGTGTAATGTGAGAACTGCTCTGCGCCAAGACCACTGTGTCCCTCCTTCCTCCTGCCACCCTCCGAGCCACCAGATGCATCTCCAAGCTCAAAACCTGTCCCCCCTGCCCTGGATAAAGATCATGTCAGGGCATATTTTGTGTGAGTGGAAAGAAGCATAATCCCTCATGGCACAGGCTTTAGTCTGCTTCTTACGACCCACCTGGAAATGGTCAACACAACAAGCTATCTCCATCTTTGATTAAGCAAGTTCACATATTGCACATATCCCAGACCCACAGCTACACCTGCAAATTAAACTGTCTGTACTTAGGTGTGAAATCCCCTCCTCTGGGACAAATTCTCACCCAACCCTCCTACACACACACACAGACACACACAGGGAGCAGCAAAAGGCATGGCGGGAATGGCACTGAGGCTGACATTAAAAGACGTGGCAGATATATTCTCACCTTCTGCTGATGGATGCTCCTTCCATGGCAAATTGCTGTGAGTCACTGGTAGGGAGTGAAGTTATACAAATGACCCTATGCAGAAGGAATCATGTCACGTGGCCAACACATGACAAATGTGTTCTTTCTCCTCTTTTGCCCCCAAAAGCTGTATGACATAGTCTCAAGGAAGGAAGAATGGATGCATTTTACCCTGGGGGTTGGGGGAGTGTCAGACCCTTTTAGCAAATCTCTTTAGGTGTCAACCACTTTATTTAGGCATTTAAATCCCTCTTAAAATCTGCCAGTGCATTAGGCAAAGGTTGCACTGCCCTGAAAAACAAATTCTGCAGGTGCAGCCTTGGTCCACTGCTTCCCATTAAACCTTTCCCCTGTTCAGAGAGAACAGCAAGTAAGTAAAAAATTCAATCCAGCATTGCTTTCCACTGCCTTCCTGCCTGGAGAAGGGAGGTGGTAAGGGCCATGGCTCTTGCCGCAGTAGCAGATTTTCCCCACAGCATCTGTTCATCTGGGTTGGCAATAAAAGCTCCTGCTTTTGTGAATTCAACCAGTGTAGATTGTGTGAGCTGTCAGTTAGATCATGGCCCTGATTTGGTCAGCTGTTGTAAAAAAATACTAATGACTATTGACTAAAGATCTGCAAACATTAATTAAGGTAGCTGTTCTTTGGACATACCTGCTTTGTAATAAAAAGCACCTCAGGTACATAGACAGTCGGAACAATTGCCTTAGCAGGCATTTGTAGCCAAGTGATATATTCCACCAATGCAGCACTTAAAAGATAAGCAGTGGAGACTGGCTTGTAAAAATCCATTCAGATAACACACACCGGCTGTTCTGTGGGGGCCAACACTTTGGCTACTACCACATGAGTCTTAGTACTCAAAGCTTTCTTGACCAAGTGTCAGCACATTCAGCCCTGATACTACTCAAAAATCTGTACTTCTTTCCCCTGCAATTTTTTTTTTTTTCATTCATGTCCAATCATTATGATTGCAAAAATAACCTTGAAAATCTGGGCAGCTAAAGTTCAAAAATCCAGAGGCCAAAAACTAATGTGTCATTTTCATTCTCATTTTCTTGCCAATTCAATGAATTTTGAACACTTACAATTGGCAAGACAGGCTACATAATCTTCTGTTGAGAACACAGGCTTCAAATCTTTGCACCTTCAGGAATCTGTGTTTTAATAGAACTTTTTAGTTACAATGACACATTTTAATTCATTTTATTTTACGGCAAGCTCTTCAGGCGAGATTTCTGGATGACTTTGTCTTTAAATAACTGTCCTTGTTCTAAAACATCTCCAGTTTGGCTGAATGAAATGTAAACAGGCCTATACATGCTATTGATGGAAGATCTGGATGATGTTACAAACGTCTGAAAACCTCTAGAACATTTTAGAAACACGAAGGGCGATTTTTGAAACTTTCTGGAATTACTCCACTAACAGTCTTTTCCCGCAGGAAATGACTACTCTATCCCCAGCCATAAACATCCGGCATCCTCCAAATGACACTAAGCTGATGAATTGTGAATATTGCTTTCCCCTCATCCCCACTCAAAATTTCATGTGCTCATAGGCACTTGTACTTGCGTACACACACGCACACTCCATGATCCAAACACGGAATGTTTTGCCAAACACAACGTCAGAATCTTTTTTCTCTCCTTACTGATTCTTCTACCATCTCAAGAGCTGCATGTCCTACGTTACACAGAAGGTCATACTCACAAAAACTAACAACCCTCCCTCTGCTGAGTCTGTAAAGTATATCTGAGCCAACCAAATGGTTTTATCAGCTGCCCCAAACAGACTGGTAATTTTTGCTAAAAACCAAGCCTTGCTTTCATTATAAGCACTCTCTACAAACTGAACTTCTTCTGATCTATTGTCTAGTGTTAGTTCTCCTAACAGAAGAGTTTAAAGGTTAAAGAGGGCAATTGACTCAAGGCTCATTTAATTAATATCCTTCTACCAGAATAAGCATGGAGCAGGTTGTCTGAACAACCTTCCTGGAAAATGAAAAAGGATGGGTTGCTGGAGGGCTAGCCTCTTTGTGCACTGAGCTGCATGTGAATTTGAACTGCAAAAGGGTAAAGCCAAAAGGCGTGTGTCTGGGATTGGTAGGGAAACTCCCTATCCCAGCAAAAGCAGAGTTGACATGCAGCAGTGGCATTACATTGTTACACTGCTAAAGCCACAGTAATGATCTAAAGATTAAATTCATATAATGTCTGTTGCCCCGCTTAAGCATGAATGATCTTGAAGTTATTCAATCCTTCATGTTCATGCGTTCATTTGTTCAGGCTCATGCTTAGGGTGATTGTTGCTGTCCTCTGGACACTTCATGGTTTATCCACATCCTCCTCCTCTGAATAGGGGTCTTCAGGTTTGCAGGGGAGGTTTACTGATGCATCACAGCACAGGACGTGCCTTTTCTGTGGCTTTGTTGTTCCCCACCATTTGTGATCCACAGCAGCTCAGATGTCCTTCCCTGAAGTCATTCATCCCCACCTGTGTGTGTGTAGTTGATTCATTCTGCTTATTTGTTCCCACCGAACAGCATCTTTCTCCTCCTTTGCAAAATTCCCTTTCATGAAGAGACTGCCTGCTATGCATTCATACTCTCAAGACCATAACCGAACTTTTCAACCTTTACAGTTTTGCCAGTGTGTGATACAGTCCATAGCAATGTGTGACAAATGACAGAAATGTGGAACACTTGTGCCCCATTGCGTAGCATGCTGTAATTGACAGATTATAATAATTTTTAACCATAAAAACTGTTTACAGAGTGCTTTTTCAGAGAGTGTGAGTCACACAAACCAGTCTGTGTCACTCGTTTGTTTATATGTGATTTGGAAAACGGGTTTTGTGGCCAAGATATCCAGTGGCTGTGTCCAAATTATCTGATGACTGAACGAGAGGATCTGAGCTGAGAATCTCCATCAGTACCTGCAAGAGTAATATGGTAGCCTAAAGAGGAGACACCATCCCACTGACTTAGCTCCTCTCTGTATACTCTTCTGTAACTCTGCAGGTGCTCCTACCCCTACCTAAAGAAGGTGGACCAGGTGTAAACATTTTTAGATGCGCTACTGTCTTACAAAGCCTGTCCTTTATGCGCTCAGAGCTCGAGCTTCAGGACTTCCCTCTTCCCCATTCAGTCCCTGCCGGCAGCACATCAGTAGGCAGCGTTTTGGAAAACTCAGGCCCCAGCTGTCAGGAAAATGAGTGAAATGAGATTAGTGGCCATGTCTGAGAATGTCCTCTCTTGCTTACGCTGCACGGGAAGCATGTGGCAGAGCCATGGGTAAAGCTCGAGTCCCCTTCCGGCACAGCACAAAACCTTAATTGTGAGGCTGCTTCTTCCATCCGCACTGCTGCTTTGGGGCCGGTACCGGAATTAGCTCACAGGAAACAGATCACTGCCAGAAAACAAGGGGTGCACCCTATGGCAGGGATAGAGTGAGCAAGGCACATCTGACACAGTGGGAAAACAGACCACTGGCATTGCTGGCCTGGGACCGGTGCAATTAAAATGTGATGGTGGAGCCCGGGAGCCCCACAGAAAGGAGTCTTTCACCCTCCCCCAGCACACCAACGCAAATTCAGTGAATGCGTTGGGAGGATAATAGTACCAGTTTTATAGCAGCTTTAGCCCAGCTCACATTTAAATGTGCAATCTCACACCCATTCTAAAAACTTGCCACGTTTAAAATCTGCAATTAAAATGAGGGAGCTTTGGTGAACATTGCTCTTCATGGGATGCTGCAGAAAAGCAATGGGGGTTTTTGTGTAGTTTTTATAAAGCTGTTACCACAGTGGCCTCATTCCATAAATGTATTGATTATGAGAATAAACTAGTAGTGAGAACTAACTCAAAGTCACCACAAAGGGAAGTGTAAAAAGCTTTTGAAAAAGTTCAAAGATGTCTGTTTGGTTACCTGGAAATCCCTTGCCATATTTGCTCTTCTAATTCTCCCTTACACCAACTTCAAGAATCAAATGCTGTAATGGGATCAGGCCATAGATGAATAGATAGTTTAGACTGTCAAAATTTGACACCTGTCTGCCTTCACAAGTTTATTGTAGGAGTTGTTACTTATCTTGGCTAGATACACAGTGGTTGTCCAGGAGGCGTTCTGACCTAGACTTCACCAGGAGCAGCCTGGATACAGACACACATGGCCAAAAGTGCATCTCCATTCCACTTCCTCATCTCCCCCCAAAAATGAGAAAGCCACATTTTAATCCTTCACAAACCAAATAAATTTTCACAAAGACATCTCAAGTGTGGAGAGATACAGCTGCTTCTACATAATCTCTGCAGCAAAAAGTAAAAAAAGCTAATAAAAAAATCAGATTCTGAGAAAGCCTCTCCCTCTGCAGTTACCACTAGATCTGCACAGCAACAGCCACTATAGACTGCTTTGCATTTGTTAGTTATTATAGTTATTTTAATGATATGCTTAAAGATGTAGGAAAGTATAAAGTGCCATGACCGTGCTGCTCAAGATTTTTTTATAACTATTGGCAATTAATAATGACTACTAATTTAGAAAGCTTTTTCAGTTTGTTGGCAAAGTTATCTGCAAACATCCTGCATAATAACTGATCTCAGGACAATGTTCTGTCATGAAAGTTCTGTCATTCAGGCAAATATTTGATAACTTCTCAGAGCCTCAGAGCCCAATAGTTTTCATGACATAACTACTTATTTCACAGTGTGGGGACAAGAAATAAAAGAAGACATTCTCATTAGTGTTCACTGTTGCAATATCGTTTATTGTTTCAGGGGAAAAGCTTTCCTAATTTGGTTGCACTCATTGATTCTTTTGCTCTTGCCTGCAGAGTATTTGTCTGTTATGTGCTCATATGAAAGGAAGTAATAGAGCTCTAGATTAGCTGATGAGTTTGAGTGCTTCATAGCTCAAGTATGCCTAGAAATTATCTGGTCTCACCTGAGCGCTAGATATTACATTTAAAAAAAAAAATTAAAAAGAAAAAAAAAGGAAAAAAGCACAAAACCTTGCAGTGCCTGTAATTACCTGCCCCTTTTTGGAAGGCTGCTTGTCTTCCCTCCCTTCCTTCCTCTGTACACTGACTCTTCTAGTCAGAGCCTATAGAGTGTTGGACCCACACCGACCACAGTGGGGTGGATTTGGTGGAGTGGCCCTTTCCATCAGCTCACATTGCCCACATGCATGTGGTTGGTGAAGTAGATCTAGAGTGGTCTCACCAGGAGGATCTCCATCACAGCTTTATCATTTTTCAGGTAACAATAATAACTGCAGATACCCAGGGACTGGAAATTCTCAATGTCATAGCCAAGCTTTCATATATGTTGCTTCCAGGTCCTCTTGCCAGCATGGTTTTATCAAGGCCTGAGTTTTTGTGGAGCATGGCAACTACTGCTGCAGAGTCTGAAGTGCATTTCTGGACAGGCAAGCAGGGGTCACACCAGCTTCTCAGGAACAGGACACACACCTCACGAGTTACTGTGGGTAACAGCATCCACAGCGAGGGAGCCTGGACCTGAGCCTGGCAAAATGGTGGTGAAAAGTGTACTGCGTCCTTTTTGCTGCCTGATGGGTTTTTTCAGGTTTTGCCCTCCAGATTCAGTCATGCAGCAAGGACATTCCCTTCCCTTAGACATGCTGATGCTGCTCTTCTGGCCAAAGAAGACCTATGTGGGTGAAGGGATTGGATGTAGATTGAGGAGTACTTAGGCAGATGAAAAAGTTTTCTATTTGCTGGAAAGAAGTACGGAGAGTGTCTAGCTTTGGAGGCATGCCCTTCAGGGAAAACCATTACTTTATTCTTTTCAACACAAACCAGATAATACTAGGTGCTGCTAAGCATGTTTTGATCCTGGAGGACATCTCTGATCACCTACTATTAAAGTCCAGCTGAAGGCAAGATCTGAGGCAGTTCCACTTGTGAGAAATTTTCTAATTACTGTGAGAACTGCCTTCCTCCCTGTGTCCCCTTGTGTTCCCTTCACCAGTACAGCCTACTACTGTGAGTCATCAGCCTGAGGCTTAATGAAGTTAGACTGCAGCGTCAAAAGCAATTAAAGTGCTTTTGGATAGCAGCTCTACACTTACTTTCAGCTTGTCCTCTGAGAAGTTCTGTGCTGCATCTGCAGAGACTCCCCTGCAACTGCTGGGGAACATTCATGCTGGTTGTACGTGTGAAGAATGAACCAGGATTGCTCTTGCCCTCAGTGTGGCATTGCTCAGCAGGCTGGCCTGCCCGGGGTTCAAAGGTGTGGCTTTGGGAATTCTGGGGCAGGGAGTGAAACTTGAAAGAGGGTTGAGAAAGGAGGTTGTTGGTAGCCAGGTCCCCAGGTCCTGGGTTAGGAATAGGCTGTGTTTCTGCAGCTCCCAGAGATTTGCAGCCTTCACATCCCTACTCTCTGAGGGTACAGGCAGCCCCTGTGAATATAAACCATAAGAAGAAGCAGAGGTGCTTCTTAGGATTTCTTAGGTCTCTGGCTGAGGTGTTTCTGTTGGGCACCAGAAGGAAACCCAGTCCCTTTCAGTCCTTTCCCTACACTAAGCACCAACAACAGTGGACATAATCCCTCACAGTGCATGGGACACAGATTCATTCCTTCAGGGGACAAAGGGCTTGATGTCAGATCTTTTACACCCTTTTTAAGCACACTAGCCTTTGCTTTTCACAAAGCCTGCCACCCCAAGCCATATTCCTGCTGAAAACTTTGTAAAAAAGCAAACATTTCTGCACAAATGTTCTGGTTGCAAGAAGTCACTGCTTCCTGAAAGACTTCACTGCAGAGAATATGCCACCTCAGCTCTCACTCATGCTCATCTGCACCCTCTGGGATTTTCCAGCTGAGCAGATAACATTGACAGCCAGCTGGATGTGCACAGTTGCATCCCACTGTCCCTCAGGCCTGTAACTTGTTGGTCTCCTGCTCTCCCTGATGCTGATCCTCCCTTGCTCACAGGGCCTTCAAGCCAAAACTGAAGTTCAGGTGGAGCAATCAGTAGAAGTTAGCAAGGGGTGAACAAAGCTGAATGGCAAATGCAGAGGAAATGCAAGGACTGCCTTCTCAAGCCAAGGCGGAAGGCACCCAGAGGAGAGTGCAAGAAGCAAAAGTGGTCCAGAGATTTACTGGGAGAAGTAAGGGCAGCTGAAGATACAGGGAAAGTGGTATATGAAGCAGTAGCAGAATTTGAGAGGGAGGCATAACATGTGTGGTAGCTATTAGCAGCTCATATTCTGAAAAAGGGAAGTGTGTCAGAAAGAAGGAAGCAGCTTGCTTTCTAGCTGTGGCAGCAGCAAGAGATCTCGCGTCATCTCCTCCTGCATGTGCCTCCCCAGCACATCTGCCTGACCCCACACGGGAATGGATGGGATCCCACTTGCCTTGTTCTCTATAGTTTGGGTTTTGTTTCTTTCATTTTTAAGTTTCATTCACGGTCATTTTATTCAAGCAAAGCAATATAGATACATATTTTTCATCTTCTTCTGTGCCTCATCTCAAGGCTTGTGGTTTTACGCAGACAACTCTGTGTAATGTTTCCTGGCAGTGGATGGAAACAGGACCCACAAGCAAGGATGTGTGTGTGGTCTCAGGAGGTGATGTGAATACTTGGGAAATGTCCTGGACCAAAACCATGCAACAAAGGTTTTAGAAATAAGCAGCCTGCTCTGCCTCAAGCACAGAGTCTGGCAGGAACTGCTCTTAGACCGTTCTGCAATGCGTTTCTTTCCATTACGAGGTTAGGACAACAGTGGGAGTGAGCTAACTGGGCTGCAGTCATTCAGGGGAAATCAGGTCCCGTTTCATTGCTTCAGCACAGTGCTGAGCTGGTAGCTTCCTCCTCTGTGTTTTTCAAGCTGCTGCCCTGCGTGTTGCTGCTGGTAGTGAGTATCACCTTTAGTAACAGTACAGCAGTTTGTTCCTTACTGTGTATCTCCATCCTTCCTCTTTCCTTCCATCATCCGTGCATGCCTCTGCGAGGGTGCAGGGAGCAGGCGCTGCCTGTGAGCAATGCAGCAGATGCATAGGAGGTGCCATGGTGGATGGCTCCTCATCCCTGAAAAAATGCTGTGGTGACAGGGCAAAGTACCAAACCAGGGGTGCAAAGTCATCCCATCCTGCCTCTCTCAGCTTAGGGGTGTGGAGCAGAGCCTGTTGCAAGGCTTTAGGCTTCTCTGTCAGGGGCTGTTGCTCATAACTGCTGCCCAGCAGAAGTGTCATGGAGAGCCTTTACTGCACAGCACATGCTTTAGGAAGGGGTTACAGTCTTCACACCAGCTAGCACAGGTTTCTTCCCTAGAAATCAAGGAGGAACGGCAATCGGCAAAGCTGTCATTAAATAAGCAAACTGTAATGCCACACACACAATTTCAGTTTTTCTTGAACTTCCCTTAGGCAGAGTCTGTGGCACTGTGCTTTGAAAAGTAGTGATTTACTGCACAATGTGAAGGAAGAAAAGTTGCATGAATATTAAATGACCCAGGAAGTCAAAAACAGCTTAGTCATGAGTGTAACACCCTGTCAGCTGTCTGATGCCCTCTTCCTGGTGTACAAATCCACTGCTTATACAGCACTGCTTTTGGGGTTATCTTTGGGTTTAGGGCATTAGGTTTTTGAATGAAAACTGATCCGTGGCAGAAATACCTACCCCAGACGTGAGGAATGCCACGTGGAAATTTCCAATGACAGCTGCCTGAAGCAGGGGGCAGGGCAGCAGGTGGTGCCCTCTGGGTGCACACAACTCCTATTGTGAGAGCTGCAAAATAAGATGGGAAAAAAGTCTCCATTTCTGCTCAGCCTACAACACTAAGCAAATAGGCAGGCAGTGCAGCAGAACCAGCTTGCTTTTAGTCAGTAGCATCTCTGGCCTGTAATTTGTAAGGCATCTCAGCACATTGGTTTCTGCTAGCTGTCCATACAGAAGAAGCAGAAAAACTAGCTTCTCAGGAGGTGGTGGAGTGCAGCAATCTTGTTTGAAATGCTGTGAGCAGTATGGTGTAACCTTCTTCTACCCCTGGGCTGCAGAGACTGTTTTAACACCCTCATTTTCTGTTCTACTTCAGCCATTTGGTAGCTTTGATCACTTACTGAGTGCAGGACACTGTTCCATGCGCTCCCTGAAGGACTTCTCCATCCTTGCATGCTGGAGCTCTTGCATCTTTAGGACATCTTTTGGCAGTTTTTTAGGTGACACAGCATGTGAATTAGCCTCGGAAGCCTGCTACCATCTGCAAGTTTTCAGAGTGTTAAAACAGAGACAAAAAGAGGTTGTAAATTAGCTTGAGAAGAGCACGATTTAGTGATCAGATATTTGTTAAAATTCAGAGATAAATGACTGGGGAGACTCCGAATGGTTGTGTATTTTCAGCTCTCCATCAGTATAGCAAGAACAACTTTTGCCTGCTGGGGTCTGCATATTCTGAAATCACATATTTTGAGGACAGAGATGGAGCAGGTGAGGAAGTTACTGCCCCTGGCTGTTCTTTACTTCCCATCTCCTGCAGTCACAGGCAAGCTACATTTCTGAGGGTGCAGTGCTAATTTGGAGTGATCAGTGACACTGCAATAAGAGATGAGTAACAAACTACCTTTGTTCTGATGGAGTTATGGTAGTAGTCCTACTGACTCCATTATGGTATGAGGGGAAATAAGGGAATTCCTAAGTGAGGGAAAATAGGGGAATTCTCTCAAATGAAAAAATAGTTCTGATTTAGAGACAGTGTATGAGGCTGTTAAAGTAATAGTTCTATGTAGCTGCACATTTCTGGGCAATGGCCATGTAGAGTCCTGTTTTCTGTAGTTTGGAATGTTTGCATTTCCCTGGATTTGTTTGGAAGTGCAACATTATCAACTTTTGCAATGGTTTGCTGATTTTTTCATTGGTTTCTGGTGCCTCAGACCATTTGAGGTATGTCTTTGGATATTACATGCCATAAAACAAAGCAGAATGAAAATTTATTGTGCCTGTGCCTGTATGTCAACACTTTGTGTACTGGGTGCTGCTAAGGTCTTTAGCAGAGCCCCTGCTCTTAGCAGTATGTGTGCTGCTTCTGTCATCCCTGGCTCTAGCCATGGGAGGACTATGTCATCCTTGTTAACTCCTCTTGGTCTGTGAGCTTGCTTTGATACCATGAGGCACATGCAAAGTCATTATGGTAATAAAATAGTGCCAGTGTTTCAGGTTTTCTTATTGCTTAACACAGACAGATGGGGGAATGGGAAGAAAGGGGAGGGGAGAGGAGGAAAGGGAAGGGAAGGGAAGGGAAGGGAAGGGAAGGGAAGGGAGA
>VZTU01004860.1:0-18669 GCA_013400835.1 Zapornia atra | reverse complement strand
ATTGTAAGTGATCAGGTCGTTTTCTGAAGTAAACATGCTAAGAAGAGTAAAATACAGTGAAGAAGAAGCATAAGCAATGTAATACAGGAGCTGATGCATCTTTTTACTTACAAACCACAGCTGCAAAGCAAAATCAATTGCATTTTTTACTTTTCCCAATACTTATAAAAAAATAGAGTCAATCTCTCAATGAAATTAGTAACAGTTTAGTTCTTGTTGGAATAAGGCACAGACCACTTGAGCAACCCCAATGCACATTTGTGATTTATGGTCTGCCTTCCCCATAGTCTTGAAATCCATTGGCCCTTTTGGGGAATTTTTTCCTTTAATAGTGTATCTGTACTCCCATTAAAAAAAAAAAAAAAAGAGAAAGACGAAGAAAAAGCCAGTGATTGAACAGACACTTCCATATGCCAGAGGAGATACTTTGAACCCCTGGCAGCCAGAGAAACTGGGAGGACATTCAAGCCACCCTGCTGCCAGTGTGTGATACACCATATCAGCAACTGAGTGCACACCCAAAGGCAAGAAACCCTCTGTTTTCTTCACCCATCCTGACCCTCACCCCAGGTTTTCAACGTCCCCAGGTTTTTCCTGTTCAGAGGCTTGGAAAAATAAAACAATCAGTGAATAAGACCTCCCACAGACACTGTGTTGCTTCAGTGTTCAGGATTGATACCAGAGACCAGCTGTTTGTCCCATTCATGCTCTGGCTTTGATTGAGTTCCCTGTTAGTTGATGTGATGCTTCCCATGCTGAGATTTTCCTCTTCCTTGGCAACATGAGAGTGACGTCCATCTGTCCATGAGCTGATGTTTATCTGCAGCTGAAGCACATTTTTGGGATCTCAGCTACAACAAACATTTGAGGCAACAACGTTTTGGATTGTGGTCATCTTTATATTTCTGCACAATAGTAGTGGAATGCTAAGAGAAGCCTGGAGCACTGAGGTACTGCCCAGCTGATTTCACCAGCTTGCTTTCTTTCAGATGTTTTGCACATCCTATTTGGGCCAGATAGAGCCCCCCAGACTAAGATTTTTTTTATTTTTTTTTTTGTATTAGAAGCCCTTTACACAAGGCCTGAAAAGTTATTTTCCTGGATTGAAGGTGGAAGGGCAGAAGAGCATGTGTTTATTCAGCCTTAACCCCCAGCATCCTAACGAAGAAGCCAGTTGGACTCAGCACTCCTTGTAGACAATGGAAACATACCCCAATGTGATTTGGGGATGGGGTGAGTGGGGGTGGGTGAAGAGCATAGGAGAGCGCCACTAGTCCTTCACTGTATACGGCCATGTCTACCTGAGCCATCTGTTAGCTGCTCTTCCCGTTGACGCGTTGTCCAAGAAGACATATGAGGTGCAGATGCATAGGTGTTTCTGTGGCAGCATCCTTGCACAAAGTTCTACCATGGTGCATGCAGAAACTGGCTGTACTCTCCCCCTTGCTGCTGCTAAGGGGCTTTAAAAATTCATGTAAAGATGCCCATGTCCAGGGAGGGTATCTCCCACATGAGTTTTCTTCTGAGGTCGTTGTCAATCAAGCTGAAAAATCTGGCAAAGCTGGAGAAACAGGGAGGAGGAGGAAAAGGAGGAGGACAAGGAAGAGGAAGAGAACAAAGGCTCTAAATCTATGTTATAGGTCTGATTTCCTTTCAACAGGGCCAGCAGTGGTTGTTCTGTGCGTGAAGGAATAGAGTTTCGAATTTCCTTTCCACTACGGCCTTGTCCACCTTTGTTCAGTACCTTCACAGAGGTGATACACAAACAAGAAAGCAGGTGGAAAAAAGACAGTTTCATCTGCTTCTACTGCTTCCAAAGAGGAATGAGGTTGTCTCTTTCCAGCCACTTTTTCATCTAGCTTTAGCAGTATCACATATGTTGCACATGGCGGGAACACTTCCTCCTTCTCTTCACCCTCCAGCACCTTCAAAGACAGCATGCAGCCCAGCATCTTCTGCAGTGGAGAAGATCAAGCCCAGATTTTATCTAATCTGAAATAGGTGCAAGCAGCTTTTTGTGGAACTATTAACATGTTGGAAAAAGAAACCCTGGGAGTAATCCCAGCATAAACCTCATGGGAACCTTAGAAAAGGCTCCCTTTTCCAATGTTTCAGAGACTGGAAGCACTGTAACTATAAAGTGTCCTTTGTCGCTTTACCTCCATGCACCTTTAGTGCTACCTCAGTGAGCTGAAGCTGCGTAGAAAGCAGAAGAATAAGAGAAAGCAAAAAGAAGAGCTGCTAAGATGCTTCTCACGGCCAGTTCTAATGCAGCCTGATTTTCATAAAGCACTGATCAGGGTAGTCTCAGCTAGTCAGCCAAATACTCAGTTTTCCAAATTCATTGATCAGGTCAGATACCGAAACCTGGTGCTAGACATCAAGGGGCTGCAAGCCTTTGGCAGCGTGCCCTCAGATTTCCCCATCTCATAAATCACTGGTCTTTCACAAGAAATTGCCACCTCCTGCTACCACGAGAGATCTGCGTTGTGCATGAATGTCTGGGGAAAAAAAAAAGTAGTAGATTAATTAAAGAGAGGTAAGGAGCACCTGCTTGTCCCTTCGGCTTCAGTGAAAGTTACCTACAAAAAATGCAGTGTATGTGATCATGGTTTAATCATGTAAGTACAGCCAGAACCAAGGGCAATGATAAATTCTGTAAGATCCACATCAGCTGTACCAAACTGGTTTTTTTGGGGGTCTTTTTTGTGATAGTGTACTAATTCTAAGGAATGATGGGATTGATCCAGACTCTTGACCAGGGAATTGGGAATTGCATGCGATGTGTGATTCCGTGTGGTTAAATGTCCACCTGGAAGTGCAATTTTTCACTTTCATAAAAGTTTTACAGGCATTATATTTAGTAGGCAGGAGACCAACCATTTTAGTTTAAGTGCTCCAAGGGACAAAAATAACAGTCCTATGCAGAGGATTTAAAGATCTGTAAGTCCTGGGATTCATACGCACTTATGCCTTTCCCATATATGTCTTTTCCTTTTCAGGATTTGCTGACACTTCAGAACAGAAGTACTTAGAGCGCTGTAGTCTGTTTTATATATTGGTTGTAATGTTAATGGCTGGACATGCTCCTTAGCAAGTAAAAAATACAAAACAAAACAAATGCAGAATTATGGTGTAAATGGCCTTCTTATTCTTTGTTACATTAATAAATACCTTTTATATAATCCTATGACCAAATAATCTCTTGAAGCATTTAATTTACCTTCAACTCTCTTCCTCCTGCAACCAACCACTGTCAGAAAGCATGCTCCAAAATTTCATTGGATTCTTTGA
Organism: Zapornia atra; assembly: GCA_013400835.1. Classification (NCBI taxonomy): domain Eukaryota; kingdom Metazoa; phylum Chordata; class Aves; order Gruiformes; family Rallidae; genus Zapornia; species Zapornia atra. The sequence goes on along the minus strand of VZTU01004860.1, from coordinate 15,375 downwards.
AATCCAACCTCTGAGATCATGATAAAATGATCATGGCTGACAATCATGAACTGCATCCATGCTTGTTTGCTCTAAGTATTATTTACACTGTATGTTGGAAAGAATTTTGCAAAATAAAGGATATTACCTCCTCAAAAAATTATATGTATCATAAAGGGGAGGACTGAAGCAGAATCACTAGGCTGCAACGTGTAGGCTGCAATGTGTGAAAGCACAGGCTGAGCCAACACGTCATTTGATCAGGCAGTTAAATCAGCTCTGCAGGTAGCTGGAGCATTGCGGGAGCAGAGCACAAAATGTGCCGCTGAGCTGGGTGGGTTTTCGCAGGAGGGTTGGCATGTCCAGAAAGCTTCTGTCCTCAGTGAGCAGCGCTGGCATTACTGCGTGGTCAGAGGATGCTCCCATGGCTTTTTGGACTGTAAGGTTAGCACTGAATATGGGCAGGACGAGGTGACCTGAGCACCTCCTGAGATGACCACAAAAACATGACGCCAGGCAGGGCTTTTCAGAGAGCCAGAGAGATTGACTCCCAGGCCCACCATCTCCCACCGGACATGTTTTGTACACCTTGGGAATGGTATACATGGATGTCGCATCAAGGTGGTGCTGTAAGCAGGCTACTACCTGGGCTAGGTTTTGCAAAAATTTTGATATGTAAATTAACATTATTATTTAACAGACTTGGGGGTGGGGGTATTTTCTTTAGTTTCCTTACCTCAGTGGCTGGAATTAGCTCAGAATTAGCAATTAGAATTGCCTCACTTTTCTTTCCCTCTATTGCTTCGTAATTTCCTCTCATAACATGCCTATCACTTGCTCCTAATTCAGTCTCTACTGAAAATCCTGAAATGCCTAGCTAAGGGCTAGGGAAAAAGAAACCCATGGAAAAGCCAAATCTCCAGTTTCAAATAGAAAGCAATAAGCTCTATAACAAATTGGCTGCTGTAGTCCAAACAAAATGGACCACTTCAAAAACACTTTTAAAAAGCGGTTTTTGTCAGACTAAGTAGCTGAGCTGATGCTTTTCTTTGTGACCCTTTATTTAACACCAAGGGCATGTTCTGTATCAAGATATAACCAGACCTGTCTCCAGAGAGGAGTCAGTCTAGGAGAGGAGCCAGGCACACCAGAATATGCAGAGGATGCAATTACTGATGGGTCTGGTTACTGTGTCGAGCCTGCTCCCGCACAAGAATCTCCCACCACCACCACCAGCCCCCCACAGCCTCACTAACCTGACCAGATTACATACTACTTCTGCCCTCCAAAACAAACTCATACCTGGAGTTAAAGAAAGCGAACAGATACCTGGAGTTAAAGAAGGCCTCTCTAGCCATCATGAGAGCAAAGTGGCATTCCTCAGGGTCTGGTGCTTCTGGAGCCCCAAAATACCCCTGCAGTCCTTACAGCTTGCAGGAGCAGTGTTACAAGGGAAGTGGGGAAAAGAAACTGAAGGGGTTTCAACCGACAGTGAGGTGGGCTAGAGGGAAGAAATGTGACGAGGAACAGAGACAGACAGACTGGACTGCTGGTTCGGCACAACCTGAAATTTACTGCCGGGGGGAGAGTGAAAGGATCTGAGAGCAGGAAGGGTAAGGGTTGTGCTCTGTAGGTCCACTACTACAAGAATGAGAGTCAGGCTTGGACTCAGCTCTGCATGGAGCCTGGAGAAGTATCATTTTAGGCAGCCGTAATTCTTTTTCAGCCTGTGGAAACAGAGTCTAGTTGGCAAATTTCAGGCTATAGTAAGGTCAAAGATGAACTCCCTGAAACTTGCTTTTTCCCATTTTATCTCAAAGCGATAACCTCTTCCATTTATTTTTCCAATGTGACACACTCCACCAGATCACACAGAGTATGTGTGAAAGATGGGAGGTAATGAATGGCATCCTGTTCTCACTCATTTGTAAAATGTGTCTGCTATTGACTCTGGGCCAAACAGTGATCTCAGTAACAAGACAGACCCGGGGTAATTCCACTAGGACTTCATACTGTTGCATTTAAACTCAGATTTTAGAAAGAGTGTGCTGATTTTTTGGGTACTTCAATTTTTGGACTCCCTAATTCAAGGCAGCTTCAATGCAGGATGAGCCTAGCCTGTCTGAAAAGCAGGCCAGCTCAAGGGATCTCGAGCTGGTCCAGCCAAAACCAGCATATGCTATAGATAAATGCTTCTATCTTTTACTTTAGAGAAACTGCTTTGTGGCTATCCCACCTACTGAGCACTAAGTGAGTAAAAATGAAAGGATTTTTCAGGTAGAATTTCTTGAACATTCAGTATCATTACTTTTCTCATATAAGTAATTTTCTGCTCCCCTAATGGGTGTCAGTGACACAAACAGCATGTACTGCAGCAGTCTGATAGACATGCATGGGATATGCACCACACAAAAGCTCTATTTGTTGACAGAACACCTAAAAGGTTTTGGTAATTTTTCAGTTGAAAGTGTTACTTTTTTTCTTTTTTACCAATTGTCATGTAGTGTCTTGCATCATTAGAGCAAAGCAATAAATGAAAATAATACAGTCTTTTCCTTGCAGGGAAAATTACAACTGTGAGGCTTCCCATTCTTATCCAAGAAAGCAGTGAGATATATTCTAAATGTTGATCCACCTCTTTTTACAATTTGTTTAATTTCAAATCCTTCTTAACATATTAAGCATTCTTCTTAACTGCTGTCTTATTCTTCTTAAGTGCTTTCTAATGACTTCTTGAAGTCATTCTCTAGATTTGATTACAAGTTAGGAAATAAAACTTAGGAAGTTAAATTATTCCTTGTGCTTTTAGAAGCACAAAATTGTTTAACATGGTCCTTGGGCTTCTTGCACTTGTTTCTAGCTTTGCAAAAAGCATGAAAGAGTATTTTCTTTTTCCTAGCATCATCTGTGAATGGATATCTCTTTGATACTCAAATTCCTTCTGATCAGTTTGAGCTCATCTAATTAAATAGTGTTCATTTTCATCCCTAGCTAAAAAAGAAAATTTGTCTAGATGTTAAAAGTCACTCATTTTCATAGGGGCAGTGTCTCAAACTATTTAATTCAAATGGCTGCTCTTAGCCTTAGAAGCATTTAAGAAAACAGTGCTCATAGGACCACTTTTCATTGGTGCATGTAAATAAAAGCAGATAAATCGTGCAGAAATGTCAGAGAGGAGAAGGACTCACTCTGTCTCTCTTTCTCTCTCTCTCTCTCTGTGGGATCTCATTTCAGTCAAGTCATAAGTGACTCTGGCAGATAAATCCTCCTGGCCTGTTTGCCCTTTTGTCTCAAAGCAGACTCCTTTCACAGTAAAATGCAATTTCATCCCACTCAGTGAGTTTCATAAAGGCCATGGAAACTAATGGCACCCAGAGGTCATCTCTACAGTACTGGGAAGAGTAAAAGATTGCACAGGCACTGTAACTTAGCTCACCACTGGCATGCTACCAACAGAAGACTTTCACTGCCACCATGATATTGTCACTGCTGGTAACAAAATACGTGGCTTTGGTGGAATGAAGCAAACTGTGTTGGGTAAATAGAGGAAGACAACAGTGTCTGCTACCACACTATCTGTCCTTTAGGTTTTGTGTCCTGGTGACCAAGGTTAAATAAGGCAGACAGCTGACACAGGTCTCTGATTCAACGAGAAACTTGAAAAAGTCATGAGTCAGCTTCACTCAACTGTAAGAGAACACCCTGAAAAAAAGAAGAAAAAAATCATTCTGCTTTGCCTTGAGATATTCAAACATCTCCTCTTCACTGACCTTTTAGTATTTTCCAGTGAGGTATGACATCCTATGAAAGGCAGGATGGGTTTAGGCTAGTTCATTCACTGTGTCTTTGTGCCAGGAGCCCCTTTGAGTTCCTGGAGGTGCAAACTGACAAGGGAGGCTGCAGGGAAGGGCTGGTGGCAGAAAGCACAGAGGCATCACTACAGCTTTCAGATGCAGCCTCATGCCAATGGCACCGGCTCCAACAAGCACAGAGATGCAGTGCTGCCTGCGCACAGCCACAAGGTCACCATGCATGCCACATTGGCATCCGAGTGCTTTCCCACACACACTGCTCATCCCTGGAGAAAATCAGCCAGTGAGGACTTTTGTCCTGGGAAAAAGCTCAATCTTGTTTCAACATTCCTAAGAGTCAATAAAATTGGTCATTACTTAAACCTTTGTCACCTCCCAGGCTGGAAATTTGCTCATTGCAGTTCACACTGGGTACAGCTGCCAAGAATCCTTTGAAAGCAGTATTTAGAGGCACTTTTGCAGTGGATTGCATTCTTTCTTAGGCTATGGTGAAAGGCTGCAGCAGTGCTACCAGGAAACAAAGTATGCAGAATTCATGCAGTCCCTGGTATCTTTCTCCAAGCTACAATTTAGCTTTCACATGAAAGAAAAAAGGGAAAACCTAACTTTTTGGGTTGCAATACAAAAATAGACTTAACAGCTGAAAAGCAGCAAAACAAGAACAATGCTGAGGGAATGGGGTTCTTTTAATATCCTGCTGTTCTTCCAAACTGATCTCAAGATTTTGAAGGCTTGAGTAAGGGGTTTTAAATGTCTCAGAGTATAGATCTTCCTGTTTTAGCTCATACTACAAGACCAGATTATTTAAAATATAGATGCTAAGCCTAGATCTTCTGTAATTTTAAGGAGATCTCCACCACCGCCACTGTCAAGTGTTGACCTAATATGTAGGCCTTGAGCACTTGGTAGCTCCCCCTTTGACCCGTTGGTGCCATATTTCTGTCTTGTCCTGGAAACCTTCAGAAATTTATCTTTGTTCCTAACTCTAGAACAACCATGCGTGTGTAATAACTGTGGTCTGTGAAGCACATTCTGGGTTTTGGTGGAAACCACACTTAGCTTCACTGGGCTTGAGTATGCAATTCTTTTCCAGCCTTTGGGTTTTCTTTTGGCTTTTGTTAAGTTACTGGCTGAAACCCAGGAAATGGGTTTCTTCACAATGACAAAGGCAGTCCTTGTGGAAGGGGGGGCACAACGGATAGACAGGGGACAGGGAGGGTGTCCTTCCTCTGGGGTGGTAGATGACTGTTTCCTCAATCACCTGCAGGAGGCAATGACATGTTTCACACTCAAGCTCCTCATTAGCACAGATTTTTGCTTGAAGGTACAGAAAAAGGAAGCAGCAGTTGAGAAGCCATAATGTTTCATTTCATAGACTGCACAAAGATTGAAAAACAAGCCCTCTAAAAGCTTTACTAATGAAAACGGGCTTTCATTTCGATACAAAGGGACACAAAAATATCTGGAGCAAATGGACTGCTTGGGAGGTCACTGGTAGGGTACCACATGCACTGATGGTTTCCTGCAATGAACGTGAAAGGTTAGGCCCAGTCTACAGGAGAAAGGTGATTTTTTCATCCCATGGTGCTTTGAAATTAAGAAGTTAAAAAGGTGTAGGCTTGGTGGATATCCAGCTCAGCTATCTGTGTTTGGAGAGCTCCTTGTGCGTGATATCGCTAGAGCACAGCTTTCTGCTCTTACTCACACACCTAGAACTACTACTCCATTAGGCTTTTCTGGTGTCAATAGTGTTTTCCTTCCACCTTCCTCCCATGGCTTCTCATCTCACTGCACACCAGCCCCCTTACTGCTTCCCTCCCATGCATCCTATAGGTGCAGGTTCCCACCTCCAGGAAGCACGTGGGTGCCGCTTCCTATAAACCACTTGTTCAAATGCAGACTTCAGATATTTCCTCTGGATTGCAAGGGCTCTCTGTAAGCCACACATCTTCATTTTATGTGGAATATTCTCTTCTGTGTAAGAATCTGCAGAAATCTTGGCTGTCATCATGAAGAGTTTCTTGATATTTTCTTATGCACAAATCTCCACATACCTCTGTTTCTTGCCCTTTGCATGCCTTGTAAATTCTTTGCATTTCTGCCTGGTGTTCTCCTTGATCTTGGTGCACAACAGTATCCCATCTCTGTTTACAATGACAGAAATAATAAATACCAGCAAAAAACTCCTAAACTGAAGAGCAAGGACCAAGGATAGCAAGAGCAAGGACCAAGGATAGCACTACCTTAAGAAAAACTGTTCAGGTGGCTGCTCCCATGGATAAACGGGACTTTCTCTTTTATCTGCAGGTTTTCCTCATGTGACTCTGCATGCACTGTTAAGACATCTCCTCCCTTAGCTGGAAAAAAATCTTGGCTTTCTGTTGAAAGTACAACATTCACCTCACTCTGAGACTTTCTCTTGCAAAGATACACATTTGGCTGAGATTGTTAAACCCTTTTTCTTACCCATACAGATCCACCCCTTTAGCAGGTCTGTGCCTGCACAAATACATGAGTATGACAGTGACTCCATTAACACAGCAATTGCTTGGAATCTGTTAGCATTTCATTATAAATCTGATTTTTGACAGATTTATAACCAGACTGTAGAAATTAACTGCTGGAGGAAGTGTGCCATTTAGTCTCAACATGAACACATTTTATTTTTCTACGTGGTTGTATTTTTTCTTACCAGACTTTTTTAGAGGCAGGAAAAATAACCTTATGCTTGTTTTAAGGTACTACTTTTTAAGTGAAAAAAAAACCAAACCTACAAACTTTTCATAAACATTTAAAAACTGTCTGGCACAGTGACATGCTTATTGAATAGTCCTCTCTGATACTTCTTGACAACAGGTAGTGATTAAATGACAGTTACTGTATCAGCACATTAGACTATAACTTCAGTGAAAAAATAACAGCTGAATAAAATAAGGTTAGCAGGTAAATAAAGTGCTAGAATAAACAGTGCCATTGATGGATGGAAAGTAATCCTTCTTACTGCAACAAATATACAACTGTTCATTTTCACAAGGTTAATAGCAGATATTATTTGAGGACAGCATCCCATTCCCCTTACAATGACCTCAAGTTTTGCCTCACAGCTTTGCCAGGCAGCCCAAGGTGAAGTACTGCAGGCCTTTTAGTGCAGATGGCGGCCTAAGTCTCAGGAGTGAAAGTAGAGGAGAGAGACTGGGCTCGCAGCTCTGGCTCTGGGTGCAAGCACTTGGTCCTCTGCATTCAGAACTGTCATCCACAGCAATGCACTGCGGTCCTGGACAGGGGTGACACTAGTCACAGGCAGGTTTCACTGTGGGCACACTGAGATGGTGCCTGCTAACACAGCTAGTTCTGACACATCATGCCATCCTTTGAAGCCTGTTGGAGTCAATCTCAGCAGAACTACAGCCCACAGTTCAGAAAAAAAATCATTCTTTCAGGGTAGACAACTTGAAATCTTTTAATTTTGCCCCACTAGTCATGTTTTCTAGGCCATTTTTGTTTGCCTTTTTACCGACACGAGTTATGTTTTCCCTGAGTACCGTTTCATACACACATATTTTCAAAGAGCGCTATAAAGAGTGACAGTTTCATACCTCCAGGCTGGAAATGAGGGAAAGAAATGAGAAGAGGCTCCCCCACCGCCGAAAGCACTTTCTTTGATAGGGATTTCAAGTGTTCTGACAGTTTGCTATAAAAGGACCCTGCTTACAGAGCCCAAAGGATCTCGCTACAAGCAAAGTATCTAATAATGTCTCTCTCCACCACTCTCCTCTGAAGAGGGAAATTCCAAGCAGGGAAGTGGTAAGTCTGTGTTGCTCAGAGAGGGTCGGTCCCATGGCAGTATTGGTGGATAGCAGCATGGAAATTTCCCTGCATGCCTACCTGGAGAAGATTTTTCTCCTCAGTCTCAGTAAGCAGCTCCAAAACAGGCCAGGAGGCTGCAACCTTGAGCAGAGCCCACATAAGAGCCCCAGCAGCTGCATCTAACAGTTTCTCATACCTTTTTCCAGTGGGAATGATCCATTTCAAATGTAAGGAATAAGTTTTAACAGGGATAGAATAAGTCTTTCTTCTTTTCTACTAGCTGTATCTCAAAACCATTTTGAATTGTAAAGCACCTTTAAGAGAAAATAAAAAACCGGAGGCCTTGGAAATCTCTGCTGGAATACAAATATCAAAGTAAACTGACAGATAGATGTGAGTTTCAGTGCATTAGGCATAATGCTGTCTTCGATAAGCATTCCTGTTCTTTACTTATCTCCCATACCTGCCAGTCTTATTGGAGGTCCTTTCTTGTAATGCTTTCTTATCGTAGATATCAAAAAGATACTTGTCAGGCTGTGAGCAAACCTTTGTGTTTTATGAGAGAAGCTGCCTTTGCTGTATCTTTCACTCACAAATGGAGGTATTTCTCTGTACTAGTCCGTGTTGCAAAGGGCATCCTTAGACCACAGTTACATGTGAAGAGCCAGTCTCTGCTACTCCACTTTTTCATCGCCCAAGGACCTCTGGCTGGTTAAAGAGACTGAGCCCTCAGGGTCAGCACATCCGTTTCATGCCTCAAGTTTACAGTGACTTCTTCTCATGGCCACCCCCATGAAGCAGAAGGCCACTGAGAAAACAACAGATACTCCCCTGTGCTTAGAGGATGGAGCAGGGGGAGGGGACATGACATTAATTACTTTGAAGATGTGCTTCGGAATCAAAGCTTTTTTCACTGTGGAATTAGTAAACTAGTAAATGTTTTTCACTGCAGACTATATAATAGGAAACAGATTAATGCATACTCAGGAATCCTGGGCCGGACCTTTAGAATTATTCAAGGCAAAGTTGCAGACACAGCTTCCTCCTGCAAACTTGCTTAACATGCGATATTTCAGTGGGCGGGCTTTGCCTTCAAAAAGGCTAAACATTAAGGTGCCCAGGCTTTTCCACATGGTGGGATGTTCTCCAGCGCAACAAAGCACTGCGTGTTGGATAAACTTCCCTATATCATGGCAGTTGTATTCGGTTCCTAATCTATGGTCTGCTTTAATCTAATGTGCCACCTTTAATCTAAACCTCCCACCCATTCCTGGCATTTTCAAGGTTATTTGAGAGTCCCCCAACTGTAAAGGCACTTCCCTATCTTGCTGTCAGTTTAGCCAGACTTAGACCTGTTTTTCCCGCACTCATTCCATCTATACACCCCCTTGCTTTTCTTTTCTCACTGCCCTTCCCCACCACATTTTTCCTCTTGGGACCCTCTGACCTGTCACTGCCTTGTGTTTTGCCATTCATGTCTCCCCTCACCGGGTGGGGAATGTTTTCTAAAGGCCTTTGCAGACGCTTATCACATCACCCTAAAGTGAAAGCTGACATCTTCCGTGGCAATGGGAAAGCATGACTTGTGTCAAAGCTGACTTTCATGGGTCTATTCATGCACCCTTGCACTCTTCCACAGCCCATGTTGTCCCCTTTTTCTGAAAACTAGTGCTTTCAAGCAGTAATTGCATTTCTTCACTTACGGCCCATGAAGCTCTGTGTGTCTCTGTGTGTGTGTGTGTGTGCTCATCTTTCATCCCATTCCAAACTTAAATGAAGCAAACAAAAACTGTTCCTGGTCAGCCTGTCTTTAGCATGTATCACCTCTCGACCTGCTGTGGTGAGCCAGATGCTGTGCAGGTCTCGCTGTTGCGTGCCTGCCAACTGGGTCAGTCTGTTGGCCTATCGGGGAGGAAGCGATCGGGTAGCACAGAGAGCTGAAGCGTCTGTCTTCTGTTTTTCTTTTCTCTTTTTTTTTTTTTTTCCTTTCCTTTGCTTTGCTAAGGTTGGATTCATGAGGGGAAACTGCCACAGAGTCCATGTCATAAGGGGAAGAGGGACATACTGCCTTGGTTCAGCAAGAGTTTATGTGCTTCCAATCTTTCCTGAAGTTTCTATCTTGCAGACCCAGTGATTTCCTGTTTCCTTCTTGCTGGCCCTGATCTTCATAGAGATAGTGCCAAAGTGAGAAGACATTGTCCTAGGGCCAGCAAGTAATTCTGCTAACTTGTGAGCACTTAATTCCAGCTGCTGGCAAAACATCAGGCTCCTTAAATGGTCTCCTGTGAAGGTCCCAGAATCTGTTACACTGCATGTTAGACTGAAGCTGAAAGAAGTTTTTAACTAGACTGAACAGCCCGTTTAGCATATTACATCACCAAAGCATTGTAAAAAATTCTGAGCAGCCCCATGAAATAGACCGTAAATGACTCCTATAGAGATTGGGGACTTTTTTTATAAGGTTTATTTGTTGGTATTGGTAGGTTATTTTAAACCTTTGATATGTTTGGAGCTACATGGACACAGTTTCAGCTCTGGAACCAGTAAGTATGAAGGGCATGAAACAAATCCTCCTGTACACCTGGTAAAATGGAAATTCTTGTGTGTTCAGAAAGGGACTAGTTTTCGGTTGCTTTCAGATTTTGGCTTCTGTCCTCCTTGAAGGTACCCATAGAGTTTTCACTGCCCACAGTTATGTTGGAACCAGCAGTTTTCCTCATTCAGTACAAAAATGTCAAGGTTTTCTGCAGTCACAAGTACTTTGCAAGTCAGGCGCACTGGGGCAGTCAGAATGAGTTGAAGAGGCTCAGTACTCAATGGGAAGAAAATGTAGATGGCTTGACTGAGACAGAGGGATTAAGTGCTAAAGCCAAGGTTACATGGCAAATCAATCTACCCTGCAGATGAAGGCTGGACATCTTTAAATTACCCATCAGCAAGTCAAGAGGGAATTGGATTGTGCTTTTAAAGAAATGAATGAGCTTCAAGTGAGGGAATGTGAGTTAGTAAAGCTGACTTTCTTCTAAGGGCACATATTCCATCACCCAAATCTTATTTTTGTGTGTTCTGCCTCTCCTTCCTCTCTTCCTCCCTCCCTCCCTTCTTCCCTTCCTCCTTCCCTCCATGCATGTCCATTCTTCTTCCATTAGCATGAGCTGCCAGTAGGCTTTGCTCAAGCCTTAGCCTCAGGAAACAATGACAAGCAGAAGTATTTGTTCTGCTCTTCCCCAGTTATCTACTGTTCTTGTTCACAAAAAGAGACCGCAAAGGTCTCCACCTGCAGTCCAATAAGGTGACATGTTTACATCCCCTAAGTGACCTTCCAGTCACTTGACTTTGTCACCACTGAGACACAAGCATCTCACTGTCACATCGCACAACTTTGAGCACGTCCTCTGATTTTACACCAGCTTGGCAGAAACTCAATTCAAAGAGGCATGGATACTGTTCTGTTTAGGTTGCAAAGCCCTTTCCGCTTAGTCTTGACTCAGAGATCCCTTGGGGCTCCTCTCAACAGACTGCCTCACCTGCCTCATCCTGGCTTGGGAGTCCCGCTGCTGTAGCCACTGAACTTCAGAGGGGTTTTGGAAAGCAAGAGAGGGAAAAAGAATGTGTTTTTCTGTTTCGGGACAAAAAAGGGTCAGAGATTTCCCAGGTAAGCTCAGAGTTACATGAGGTTTTGTCTGCTTGATAGTAGTTTTACAGCAGTAATTCATGTTTTAGAGAGTAGTTTTTGAAAGGTGCAATAGCTCCTGTTTCTTGCTAACAGCTTTAGGCAGTTCCTGTAGGTGGGAGCAGATCTTGCTGTTTTCCAAGTGCCCTGTGAATATTTGCATTAGTAATAATTTTGTTCATACTGCCTGCAGTTCCTTTTTTACATGTGCTGTTTCTACATTCAGGTTAAAAAAGAATAGAAAAAAGTAGAGTATGCAGTGTTTTCAGATGTTACTTTATGCATGGTATTTTCAATTTCATTACAGCATGTAATTTAGTCCCTTCAGTAAGCTTGGAATAGGACAAGAACAAACCAGTTTTTCTGTCTTGTGCTTGTATAACTGAAGAAAATATTACAGAAAAGAAAGGAAGTGCAAATTTCGGCTAGTTGAATAGAGAACAGCACACAGATACGTGGTCTACAGCTATGCTTTACCTCACAACTGCTGGTCATTCCCACTATACATCTCTCTATTAGAGATGTATGGAACAGCAGCGTAGTGGGGCTAGTCATGGGCTGTGTGAAATGGGCTCTGATGAACACCTGCTCCCAAATACCACATTTCTTCCGTTACGTGGCTTTAAGCGAAACCCAAAACCATAGTTAGTAGTTCTTGTATTTAGTTTGCAAAATAGACTTACAGTGCATACACTGAATACTGGCCATATGCCATAAAAACTATGCATCCTTTGCAAACAAAAACTAATGTCAGAATTAACTCGGTGGAGACTTTCCCTCCCCTCACCCCACAGATTTACAAAACTCAGGCAGATTGGGACTATGGTGCCAGTGGATCTATAATGAAGAGAAAATTCTCATGCAAGATTTATACCACAGTTTTGAGCAGGCAATATGAAAAAGGTGGATAGAGGCAGACCTCACAAGTGTAAAGCTCTTACATCATGAGATTTCTCTGGGACATGCAGGTTATTCCCATCTCATGTAATCAGTTCAGAGAGATTGCTTCTATCCAAAGCCTGCTTACATCAGCCACAAAATAACTGTTAACTTTGAAACTCACAGTGATGTGCTTTTGATTGAACTGCTGCTTAAAGAAAAAGCAGTAAGCAAGATAATGAAATGAGATGGTAAAAAAAGCTATAGGTAGCTACAAGCCCACTTGCTACTATATCTACCTCCATAATTCAATTTAAAACATTCCATTAGCCAGCAGGGTAGTAAAATAGGTTGGGGTGCATTAGCTTTCTGAGCTTGAGGACATCCTCAGAGTGCTTGTGTCATTTACAGGATGAAGTCTTTTAATAAAGTAAAAGAACACAGTGGTGGATAGGCTGTCAGCGGGAGTAAGCTTAATAGTAAGTTTACCTGTGAAGACACACAAAGGCTTCAAAATTCACATTACTGTATAGATGAGATTCACTCGCTCACATTTGTTGCATCCTATGTGTTGGTATGCCATAGCCTGACATGTCAGGCATCTCCTTTGGGCTAATAATCCAGGCTCCTTTCAAACCAGTGCAGAAGGAAGGGCTCTTCCACAAGGCAAATCTCCCCATCCTAAGATTCATGTCAAGGATGGTGGTCAACCCACTGACATCAAGCATAGATGACCCTTCACCGCTGAGCTGATGGCAATCTGCTAGCCAGCCTTTTGTCAACATTGGGTGCAAAGTCCTGTTTGAACCGATGCTAGCTGAAAGAGTGTCAGACTACTCTTAAAACATGACCCCTTTTCCTGCCACTAGACAAGGCATAAATTTATCCTGCTCTGAGATGTTTTAAATCATGCTTTGAGGGGCCAGGAGAAAGGAATGTGTTATTAGGAGGCATTAGTACTCCATGTTTGCATTTCATCAGCACTTAGAGGCCCCAGTCAAGATCAGGATCTGGGGAGATGTCACACAATGGGTGGGTGCAACAGTGAGAAGCAGGAGGAAGCTTGAGTTTTAGAAAAGGTCACAGGAGGGCTTTTCCTGTCCCAATGGAGGAGGGCACCCCATGAAAGCAAGGCATCATGGAAGAAAGACAAAGAAACTGGCATGCTGGTGATTAATGGCAAAGAAGTGATGTAAGAGATGTTAGTTGTACAGGCAGATGGGATTTTGTTAGAATAAAAGGGGGGAACATAAATATCCCAGTCACTATATCATGTCTCATTGCAACAAGATAGCCAAAGCCACTCTGAAAATGGTGCCAGCCAAGGTGACCCACTCTTCTAAGCGCTAAAAATACAGTTTTACTTGGAACATGATGGGAAACACATGAAAATCAAAAGTGACAGGGACAACTTCATCCTTATTCTCAAAAAGAACTTGAAATGTATGCATGCTATTTGTTGATAGCAAATCTGCTAAAAGCATGGTTTCTTTGGATTCACTGTGTGCTGCAAATGGTAGAACATCACACATTACCTATTATAAGTAAGGCCCTTGGGTGCCTTCATGTTAGAAAAGACTTTGAATATCAGACAACCTTTGTGTAGGTGCTTGCAGGTCTCCAGTCAACTCTAGTGGAATCAATCAGTTGACAAAAGACTTGTTCCTCCTCAGGGTAGAAGCTATCTTTCAGAAACATTGGGATTTGTTCAACACTGTAAAAAAAATCCTACTTCTCTATGTCTGGAGATGGCTAAACAAAAATCATGCAGGAATCTTCTCCCATTTTTTACAGATCACAGCTAGTCTCTTCGGTTAGCTTCAGCCATTTAAAACTTTGGGGCATATTATCAGGATCTCAAGTGTGCTCAGCAGTCAGTGTAGGCAGAGAGGGAAAGTGTAGGGAGTCAGTGTAGGGAAACATCAGAGGGGCTGTTTATCCCACCCATTGAGGGGATAGTGTAGCTGCTTTCTGTGAGCAGGGTGGAGAGTTGTACCTTACAACTAAACAATTCAGTTTTAGACAGGTAAAAGCGAGTTAAATGAATAACCTGAATTGCCAGAGTTCTCACAGCCCATCAGTGTCATGGTTCCTAAGCTGGGTACTGACTGGTGTACAGATTTCAAGCATGCCTACTCTGTTTTGGCAAAAATTAGAGAAAAACTTATCCAAATAAAGGGGCAACCAGAGATTGTAGGTTGGGTCTGCAGCTGCAGCATATCAGGTACATGCCTGACTTAGGTTTAACTACATTCACAAAGTTGATTTTGCAGGCACAGAGCAACATAAAGAGCTGAGGACATAATAAGTCCTCCCCATCATCTCTGTTGCTGCTAGCTAATCTAGGAAAATGTCAGGTAGATTCATCTTACACGAGTAGTTACCAGCAATGACTGTAGTAGGGACATTTTGAACGCTCTCCCTCCTGCTGTACTGCTCCCTTTGATCCGGGCACTGTCATTTCCTTGATAGGCACAGCATCGGCAAATCCAAAGGCTGGAATTTCTCATCCTACACCAGCAGCCTCCTTAAAGGTTGCTAACTAAACCCTGCTCCTGCCTTCTCCAGGTGTTCCCTAAGTGCAGCAGGGAGTAAACTAAGAAACTCTGCAGGCACAGTGGTAATTCCAGAAATTTAATAGCAGTTTGGACACCTTACAGTGTCTATCAGCATTGGTGGCCCAAAACTGTTAATATTTCATGCAGGTGAGACCATCTGCAGGATATGCTGGCTTGGCCTCCCGGGTCACAAGGGTGACAATCACATGCACACATGAAGGGACACTGCCTCCAGCCCCACTCCCATGTCCTCTCCCTCCCTGTAGAATCAAACCAAAGCAGCCACAGCTTTCCTTGGTGAGCAGAGGAAGAGGCATTCAGCATTCAGCTGGTCACCATCTCCCCTGGAAAAGGTGATGACTGGGAGGAAGGGTTCAGTCCCCGAGGGGTTGAATCAGAGCGATGCCTCAGGTTAAGCTCCACTGAGATACAACTACTTCAAGACAATTCTAGGAAGAAACCTCATCCAGGCCCTCCTTTTATTGGGCACTGTCAGCAGGCTGTAGTGACTGCAGCTCCACAGTCACTTGAATGCAGTTAATGCAATTTAAGTAACTGCACATAAATTACATGTTTTTTATGAAATACAAAGGAGTGTTGCAGAAATATAAGGTCATTTGACGTATAGGGCTGGTGAAATCCTCCTGTGGTGGTTTTGGCCATAACC
>VZTU01004859.1:2637-13761 GCA_013400835.1 Zapornia atra | reverse complement strand
GGGGTGGGGGGAAGGAGAAGTGCTGAGATCTGGGGAAGAAAAGCAGCTTGTGAGGGATCACCAGAACCCCACTGCCCATTCCCTGCCCCTCCCTGTGCCATGGTGGGGGGGAAGAAGGGAGGAAGATGGTGATGAGGTTTCAGTTTGCTAAGAAGGGAGGGGTGGGGGGAAGGTGCTTGAAGACCTGGCTGCTTCTTATCTCGTTCTGGGTCACTGGGTGTAGTAGTTGTAGTGTAATAAATCACTTTATTCTGTGCTGAGTCTGTTTTGCCCATGGCACTAACTGCAGAGTGATCCCTCTGGCCTTATCTCAAGTCCTAAGCCTCCCAATATCTATTTTCTCCCCTTTTTGGCTGAAGGGGGGAGTGAGTGAGCAGCTTGGGGGGTCTTTGGCCTCTAGCCAGGGCCAAACCCACCACACAGGGAAAACATGATGCTGGAGATGCTGCACAGCCCAGCTCACCCCCTGAGAAACAGACCTGAAAGGAGGTTGTGGTGAGCTGGGCTCAGCCTCTCCTCACAGGTAACTAGTGATAGGACAGGAGGGAATGGCTGCAATCTGCACCAGGGGAGGTTTGGGTTAGAAATGAGGAGACATTTCTCCTCAGCAAGAGTGGTTCCCCACTGGAATGGGTTGCCCAGGGAGGTGGTGGAGTCACCATCCCTCGGGGTGTTTAAGGAAAGGCTGGATGAGGCACTCAGGGACATGGCTTAATAAGTACTATGGGTGGCAGGGGGATGGTTGGACTGGATGATCCTGGAGGTTTTTTCCAACCTTAATGATGTGACAATTCTGTCCTTGGTAGAAGCACCAATGCTAGTGCCAGTGTTTGTAACTAATGCTCTGTCTTCCTCTGTATCCCAAGCACCTCTGAAACAGCACTGTGCACTGCCAAGCAACTGCCATGTCCCACCAGAGACACCTATGGCAGCTTTTGACTCAGTCTGTAACTCCATAAAGCATTTTCTTTTGTGATATAAGTAACATTCTGATAGTTTTGGTGTATTTTCCTCAGCCTTTGCTCTTTTTCACAGGGTGCTGACTTCACTGCCACCTTCACAAAGTTCAATTCTACAGCAGTAGCCACCTGCAAAGATTCCTCCTGAGTCCAGAGCTACTGGAGCAGCCCATGAAAGACCAACACCTAGCTGTTAGCTTTGCAAACTGGCACCTTCAGTGAAATCTGCTATGGCAATATCCACATCAATTCTGTCAGCACTGAAAAGCACAGAGCAGGTGGGGACAGTGGTTGCATTCTGGAGACCACCCAAAGCAGACCTCTCAGGACTCCTTCCTCAGAAATCACACTATCTCAGGCCAGTGAAACCAAGAGCAGGGAGTTATTCAGCAGTTTCCCAAGACAAAAACAGGTCAGGCAGCCAAATCCTGTCCTTCCCACAGGCAGGTCCTGTCCTTACCTCCTCCAGCCGGGCCTGACTCCGGGCTCTCAGCAGCTCCTCCTCTGCCTGGCCTCGCTCGGTGAGGGCAGCAGCTTTGGCTTGGCTGAGCTCCTACCACAGGAAGAAGACAGACCACTCCTGGTAGAGAAGCTGCAACACTGACCAGGAGACACCAGCAGCTTCCAGTCACAGGCTGCAGCACAACCCAGCTCACTCGCTGCCTCTCACTCAGGGGCAGAGGAAACAAACCCAGGGGAATCTGGCAGGGGGAGCAGGCAGGAGAAACGTGCTGCACTACCTGGGACCACATGGGAGACCCCTGAAGTCAAATCCTGGTAAGAATCTAACCATGATCAACAGAAACCTTAATATTGTTTGAATAGAAACTACAAGTTTTTCCTTGGAACCTTTCCCTCCCCTAGTCCAGAGCATTATAGAGCAGGTAAACCATTGTTTTCTGTTCTTCCCCAGAGCATGTGACAATCTTCACATAGGCCCAGCCATGAAGGACTCCCTGGCAGCCTTCCCCTGCCACTGCTACCCCAGCACTCCAGCAGAGCTGGAGCAATGCATTCTCACCTCCTCCAGAGCTATCCTGATAGCCTCCAGCCTCTGGATCCTCTCCTGCATAGAACGCTCACTGGCCTCAAGCTGCTGTGTCACACGATCCACCTGCAAAGCAGCAGAAACCATTTAGGCTGGAAAACCACTGCTACCTCCAGACACAGCAGCACAGCCATCTGGCATGAGAAAGAGCATCTCTCATTCACCCACCTACCACCACAGAACTCCTCTTACCACCTCAGTGCCCCACTAGGAAACTGAATATAGACAGAATCTGCCCTCTAGAAACTGGGAACTTTAGACAAAGATCCCTTCCAGGCCAAGATGAAACATAAGAGAGTCCAAGCTCTCAGCTTCAAGTGGTACAAAACACCAGAGATTCATTTTATGGCTGCAATGTGGCAAAAAGTCTTCCTGGCCTATGGCTTTTCTTACAAGACTTCAAAATCTTCAGAGAAATCTATTAGTATAATTTTGAGAGCCTTCACACCTCAATAAACACTCCAAAGAGAGTTGACCTCTTGTCCTGTCCACACTCAAGACAGAATCTCCCTGAAACTTTAACAGGGAGAAGGCACTAGCAAACTGAGCCCCACGTTGAAGGACTGGCTGTATACAGCACATACTCAATTCCCATTAACACATCTTTATTTCAGCCAGCATGACCAGACTGCTTACTCCTCATCACCTCTACACACAGCCAGTCTGACACAAGGGCCATCCTCCAAGCCTCTGCTGCAGCATCACATACCTCTCTGGCTCTTACTCTTACAAGCTACAAAACCTTACTAGCCAGCAGAATGTTTTGTGCTCTCTTCAGCTGGGCTCTGCTTGTAGAAACAGCCTGTGATCCCCACAGTAAGGCCAAGTCCACTGCTTTTTACACTTGTTTAAGAGCAGCTGGCAGCAAACAATGACCTCCAGTGGCACCTGTATGTCAGGACCAAAGAGGAGGCTGCAGAAACCCAGCTCTTACCTCCTTTATCCGAAGGGCTTCCACGTCTGCAAGGCCTTGTTTGAACCTCCTCTTCTCCATTTCCAGGCGTTCTGAGGATTAAAAGCAGGCCTGTCACAGGGTGGCTGTGCAGCCTGCATTTCTACTCTGTCACAGACTCTTCCACCCTTTCTCTTTGGCTGCCTTGCACCACCAACTCACAGACAGTTACGTCCCAACCCACAGGTGCCCACGAGCTGCTCCTGCTCCTCCACTCACCCTCAGCCTGCACAGCCCGCACCTTCAGTTCTGCTGTTGTGTTGGTCAAGTCTTGTTTTGCCTGGAAGAGCTGCTCCTGCTGGACTTTGCACTTCTTCTCCAGCTCATCCACCTACAAGGGAATCATCACCACAAAGCATTGCCACAGACCATCACAGAGCATTCTCCTCTCCTATCAGCAGAGCTGTGCAGAGCAGTCAGCAAAGATACAAACAAGGATCAAAGCAGAAGACACAGCTACAGAGCAGGAGTGAACAGTGCTCCAATCCTGCTCCCCAGCTATCCTACCTGGTTTCTTAGGATCAGGTGTTTCTCACTGGCAGCAGACAAGTCACGCAGAAGCTTCCCCTCCCGGTTACCAGCCTCCTGCAAACAGGATCAAAAGCACCTCAGCTCTTGGCACCACCTGCCTACTCCAGCCACCAGCACACCCAACTAAATCCACTCTGTCCCAGTAACACCATTGCTCCTCCCCATATAAGCACCCAAATAATTGACACAGGAATTTTTGTGCTGGCAGCTGTGGTTAGTGCACCAGTGGTAAAACACATGCCTGCCCACCCCACCCAGCACCCCCCAAACCTTCACAAGCCAGGTATGGCCTGCAAGCCTGCTCTCCAACCTAACTAGAACTTATCCAGCTCACCTGCTTCTGCTGCTGCAGCTCCTTGAAGTGGTGCTCAGCCATGCTGGTTTGCTCCTGCTTCGCAGCCGTCAGCAGCTCTCCTAAGTCGTGCCCCTTCTGCTCAGACAGAGCCAGGGCAGCTTCAGTCATCTGCAGCCTGCACAGAGAGAGACACCTTCCAGGGGCCCTTCTGAGGGAACTGCTTTCAGTGGGCTCTCTGCACCACACAGCACAAGCCCCTAACACATGTCTGGCAGAGGATTAAACCAGGCTAGCTGAACGAGGCACTTTCTGCCCAGGGAAAGGGCCACCACTGATCTCTGTGCCCAGCAGCCTCTGCAGCTGGGGACCTGGGGCTTCCCAGAGCTGGGTGTTCTGGTGCCCCAGTGCATTTTCCTGTGTTATCTCCCACGAGCTGTTTTCCACCCCCAGACCCCTCCAGGATTTGCCCACCCCCCCAGAAGAAAAAAGCTGTTCTGTGCCACTGAGAGGTTGTTTAACATCAGGGGCTGAATGCTGAGCACAGGCAGCAGGAATGATTTGCTTGCTCTGGTTGTGAGGGATATCCCCACACTGAGGCACAGCATCCCTAAAGGAGCCAGGCTCTCTGCTATCTGCAGTCTAACTGCTGTCATGTGTGTACAGCCCTACACAATCTAACACAGCCCATGGGCAGCTCCACCTCATCATTCCTTAGCAAACAGCCTTGCTGGTCAGGCTGCTCCATATCCACAGCAGCTCCCAGAGGATACTGCCAACTGCCAGAGCAAGCAGGTACAGGCTCTTGCCAGGCTGTGAACTGCCCAAGGAACATGTCCCCACCCCAGAAATCCCCTTTTTGTTTTTCCTTTTCACCCTCTGTAATTCCCTAGAAGGACAGGAGCCATCCAGAGGGATCCTGACAGGCTGGAAAGATGGGACAGGGGAACCTAATGAGGGTCAGCACTGCCAAGTGTCAGGGGCTGCACTGGGGCTGGAGGAATCCCAGCCACAGAGACAGACTGGGAGAAGAGCTGCTGGAGAGCAGCCCTGCTGAGAAGGGCCTGGGGATTGTGGTGGGTGAGAAACTCCCCATGAGCAGCAGTGGCTCTGGCAGCTGGGAAGGGAGATGGGATCCTGGGCTCCATCAGCAGAGGGGTGGCAGCAGGGACAGGGAGGGGATTGTCCCTCTCTGCTCTGCCCTGGGGAGGCCCCAGCTGGAGTCCTGTGTCCAGAGCTGGGGCCCAACACAAGAGAGATGGGGAACTGTTGGAGAGGGGTCAGAGGAGCCACAGAGATGCTCAGAGGGCTGGAGCAGCTGCCCTACAGAGAGAGGCTGAGGGAGCTGGGCTGGGTCAGCCTGCAGAAGAGAAGGCTGTGGGGGGACCTCACTGCAGCCTGCCAGTCCCTGAAGGGAGCAGAGACACAGGAGGGGAATCAGCTTGTTAAAAGGGTAGATAATGGCAGGACAAGGGGGATGGAGTGAAGCTGAAGGAGGGAAGGGTGAGATTAGATATTAGGGGGAAGTTCTTTCCAGAGAGAGTGGTGAGGGGCTGGAACAGGCTGCCCAGAGAGGGGGTGGGTGCCCCATCCCTGGGGGGGTTCAAGGCCAGGTTGGATGGGGCCCTGGGCAACCTTGTGTAGCTCCAGGCCTGGAGGTTGGTGGCCCTGCCTGTGGCAGGGGGGTTGGAGCTCTGTGACCCTTGGGGTCCCTTCCAACCCAGCCCAGTCTATGATTCTATGTCTAGTAGCAAACCCGAGGGCCCAATCTGACCATAACTCCTGGATATTCCTGCAGAACTGAGTGAAACAGTAAACCTGCCACTCTGCAAGATCCTCCCTCTTCCTAACAGCTCTGCTCAGCACAGAGCAGCAAGATGCCTTAAGGATTTCCTCCTCCATACTTGGCTTTCAGTGAGTTCATAATGGAGCGCTGCTCATCCAGGGCTTCCTGCAGCTGGCTGACTCGTGCTGCAGACACCCTGCATTTGCCAGGGAGTGAGGAGAAAGAAAAGAGAGAGAAAACAACAAAAAGGGTGAGTAATTTTTGCCAGGAGATGGGTGAGGGCCCAACTCTGCTGTCAAGAAACAGAAAGCACTCAGGAATTCAACTCACCTGCCACTCTTGGTTATTTCTTCTCTCTGTTTGTCTATTGTGTCCATCAAATCCAAGAGCTGTGACCAAGGGAAACATCAGTGAGGAGAAGAACTACATCAGCTTGAATAATTTCCCTTTCTCATCTTTCTCTTCCCTAGTGACAGCTGAAGACAGGTCAAGCTACTGAAAGCAAAGCATACTGGAGGTTTGACAGGTTCATTAGCATATCTGACTGAGGTCATCAACCCCAGGGACTGCACCAGGAGGTATCAGAAGGGAGAGAGATTCAGATTGATAGGTTTTCACCACTTGGAAAGTATCAAACCAGTTGTAGAAGATAACCTGAAATCATTAATGGGGGGGGAAAAAGATATTAAAAAATAAAAGTCACCAAAACTCCTCCAGAATCCAGAGTGGTTCCCTGTCCCAGGGCTCCCTCACCCTCACTGGGGAAAAGTTCTTCCCCAGGTTGGTGTGGAACTCCCTGTGCTCCAACTTGAGGCCATCACCCCTTGTCCTGTCCCCACAGACACTGAGAAGAGTGGGTTCAGCAGGACATGTGTCTATACCCATGTTGTGATGAATTTGGTTCCTGGGAAACCGAGCTCAGGGGAAGGTCTACACCACGCTCTGTGCCCACCCACACAGACGCACAGGCAGCTTCAGGGACACCACAACCCCATCCCTGAGTGTTTCATGGGGACACTGAGGGAAAGCAGAGGATTCCAGGCACCCCATTTGAAAGGGCAACACGTGAGGTTGCTGACCTGCTGGTTCTTCTCATCCTTCAGACTCCAGAGCTCCTTGGTGAGGACGTGCACCCGGTTCTGCGTCTCGCCCAGGAGAGTCTGACGGTCTCGGTTGTGATCCATGGCTTGTTCTGATGCAGGGGCAGCAGGAGAGCAGGTGTGTGTTTGTAAAGCACAGAGTCACAAGCTACAGGGGTGGGAAGGGGCCTCCAGAGCCCATGGGGTCCAACCCCCTGCCAGAGCAGGGTCCCTGGGACAGGGCACACAGGTCGGTGTCCAGACAGGGCTGGAATCTCTCCAGAGAAGGAGACTCCACACCCCCTGGGCAGCCTGTCCCAGGGCTCCCTCACCCTCACTGGGGAAAAGTTCTTCCACATGTTGGTGTGGAACTCCCTGTGCTCCAACTTGAGGCCATTGCCCCTTGTCCTGTCCCCACAGACACTGAGAAGAGGCTGCCCATGTCCCCCTGTGTCCCACCCTTCAGATAGTGATACCTATTGATCAGATCCCCTCTCAGGCTGCTTCTCTCCAGGCTGAACAGCCCCAGCTCACTCAGCCTGTCCTCACAGGGGAGATGTTCCAGGCCTTTAATCCCCTTCCTAGCCTCCTCTGGCCTCTCTCCAGGAGATCCCTGGCTGTTTGATCCCAGAGAGCCCAGACCTGGACACAACACTCCAGGTGGGGCCTGCCCAGGGCAGAGCAGAGGGGGAGGATCCCCTCCTGTGACCTGCTGCCCACACTCCTCCTGATGCCCCCCAGGAACCCCTTGTCTCTCTCAGCCCCCAGGGCACACTGCTGGCTCATGGCCACCCTGTCACCCCCCAGCACCCCCAGAGAACAGCAAGCAGGGCTGGATGAGACAGGTGTCATCCTGAGCAGACAGGAGCCCTTCTCAGGCTGGCCCATGCAGAGACAGCTCTCACCTCACAGACACAAGGTGGGGTGGAATCAGAGAGCAGCACACAGAGGGTAAGCAACACCCCAACCATTCCACTCCACTGCAGGTAGGACCACGACAAAGGGTGTGCTGCATCAGCTGCATCCAAACTGGGCTACTCAGAGGCAAACCAGATCCCAAGTTCTGCCCAAGTGACACCTCCAACCTGATCAGCCCCCATGAAAAGGTGAAAGAGACCCAGGGCACTGTGTGAACGGTGCTGAGAAGGGGGGTGGAGGAGGAACAGCTCTCTTCTGGCACAGCATGCACCCTACATCCCTCAAGTGCTGCAAGGGGAGAGGAGTTACCAAGTTTTTCCCTATGCAACAAGCAATACTCACCCACTGCTTTCAGGATGTCACTGGGAACGTTGTTCCCAGCCAGCTCCAGCCTCTTCAGGGTCTTGTTGCTGTGCAGGCAGTTCAGCAGAGCTCGACCACCCAGGAGCCCAATGTTATTCCAACGCAGATCTACACAGAAAGCAAACTGTCACCCTGGCAGTCACCCCTCTGCTGAGAAACACAGAGCCCAAGAGAAACCATGGTCCCCACACACCCACCAGCATGGCTAACTGGTTCCAGATGGCCTCAGCACAAAGACAGGAGAGCACCATCTCCCTTTTCAAGATGAAGGGGACAGAGGGACAATGACAAAGCAGGAAAGGCAAGGGTGAATCTTAAGCACAGTAAAGTGTGGGAAAGCATTACAGCTGGAGGGGTATGCAAGTCTGCCCCTCCCATTTTCACCTTATGAGACTTCCTTCCACAACTACAATCTGTGGATGGGAAAGAACTGGCACTACAGCCACATTTTCCTGAAGGGAATTCTGGGAAATTCCTTCCTGAGGACATGTCTCAGAGTGTGTCATGGCACAGCATCCTCAAATGGGAACGAGCCCACTCCCTCCTCCACCAGGCACTGTCCTGCTCCCAGCACACAGTCTCCATCTGCACGTGTGGTTCCAGGAATGACAAGCAAGTTCCCACTCTCCAGAGGCCAGGGGGCTGTGGCCTCTACCCCTGCACAAAGCCTGCAGAGCACTCCAGACCCACAGGGACTGGGAATGACATTCATCAGTGGGCAGAGATCAGGGGAGGCTGCAACCACCCTGACAATGTATGAATGTGTGTGTGTGTGTGCACACACAGGTGGGCTGAGAACCACACACCCTTACCCAGCTCCTGGAGGCTGGCATTTTGTTTCAGTGCCATGGCCAGTTCTCCAGCCCCTTGATGGTTGATCTGGTTGTTGCGCAGATCCAGTCGCTGGAGGGACCTGTTTGTTCCCAGTGCCTGGCAGAAAGAGGAGAAGCCCTCCTCCCACACACCAAGGCTGTTCCATTCCAAGATGAGGCTAGGGAAAAAATCAGACAGGATTTAAGTTCATGGGAAAAACAGGCAGTTGCAAGAGCTTAACTGTGACCTGGGTCACAGTAGCCATTGGAACACTGAGCTTCCCTAACAGACTCAGCTTCAGGCAGCAGGATGCTGCTAGGGCCATGCACCTTCAGTGAGGGCACCTCCAGTTCCCACTCCTCCTGTCCCATCCCCCAGGAGAAAATGCACCACTTGATGTTTCTCCTACCCCAAGAAAAAAATCACCCTCATCCCTCTTCTCATGGTGTGCTCCATCTGCCAGGGATAACAGAGAGGGAGGGAGATAGAATTTATTCCTTCCTTACCTCCTGATGGATTTGTTCTGCCTAAGCAGCTTTCCCAAAGCCTCAGCTCCCACGGTCCTCAGGTTATTTCCCTGGAACAAACCCCCAGGTGATGAGTAGGCCCCTCCCCAGCAGCTATCCCACCAGACACCACCAGGCGCGCCCCAGCCCCAACGCACAGCTCACTGTCACAGCAACAACTCTGTCAGCCTTCCAGACAGTGAAGGACCCCAGGAGGAGGGTGGACACACACCCCCTCAGTCACACCGTGACTGAGAGCTCACCAGAATCACAGGACAGCACAGGATGAGCTGGGTGGGAAGTGATGCCTGTAGATAAGCAGAACCGTTTCAACACACTCAGTGAGCAGCAGCACAGACAGGAAAGGAACGTGGGACATGGTTGGGGACCACAGAGCCAGTGGAATAGACACATGCCAGACACACAGACAGAAAGTCAGAAGGATCCCAGCCACAGGTACAGACTGGGAGAAGAGCTGCTGGAGAGCAGCCCTGCTGAGAAGGGCCTGGGGATTGTGGTGGGTGAGAAACTCCCCATGAGCAGCAGTGGCTCTGGCAGCTGGGAAGGGAGATGGGATCCTGGGCTCCATCAGCAGAGGGGTGGCAGCAGGGACAGGGAGGGGATTGTCCCTCTCTGCTCTGCCCTGGGGAGGCCCCAGCTGGAGTCCTGTGTCCAGAGCTGGGGCCCAACACAAGAGAGATGGGGAACTGTTGGAGAGGGGTCAGAGGAGCCACAGAGATGCTCAGAGGGCTGGAGCAGCTGCCCTACAGAGAGAGGCTGAGGGAGCTGGGCTGGGTCAGCCTGGAGAAGAGAAGGCTGTGGGGGGACCTCACTGCAGCCTGCCAGTCCCTGAAGGGAGCAGAGACACAGGAGGGGAATCAGCTTGTTCAAAGGATAGACAA
This sequence comes from Zapornia atra, assembly GCA_013400835.1. Lineage (NCBI taxonomy): Eukaryota > Metazoa > Chordata > Aves > Gruiformes > Rallidae > Zapornia > Zapornia atra. The sequence continues at coordinate 3,612 of VZTU01004859.1, read as the reverse complement.
TGGCAGGACAAGGGGGATGGAGTGAAGCTGAAGGAGGGAAGGGTTAGATGAGATATTAGGGGGAAGTTCTTTGCAGAGAGAGTGGTGAGGGGCTGGAACAGGCTGCCCAGAGAGGGGGTGGGTGCCCCATTCCTGGGGGTGTTCAAGGCCAGGTTGGCTGGGGCCCTGGGCAACCTTGTGTAGATCCAGGCCTGGAGGTTGGTGGCCCTGCCTGTGGCAGGGGGGTTGGAGCTCTGTGACCCTTGGGGTCCCTTCCAACCCAGCCCAGTCTGGGATTCTATGAAAGTCACCCTGACAGCACAGTGATCGTCACATCTCAGAGTGGGTGCTTTGTTCCCAGCTGCAGGCTTGCTTTAAAGACACTGGCAAGCTGGATACTCTCTATGCAAGCAAGTCAAACAACTAGTAATGCCCAAACCCAAAGAAAATCTTACGTGCAGCTCATGTGCCCAAGCACCAACAGAGCTCAGTGCCTGTCAAACCAGGGTAACTGAATAAAACCAGCCAAATGAGCTGGAAAGTAACTTGGAAAGTCGTGACATGGTGTTAGGGAGGCAAGAACGAAACCCTTTGTGAACAAGAACTTCACCTAAGTACAGGCCTTTTAGAAGAACTCATTCAGCTTGTGTTCCTGTTCCCTTCCCATCTCTTTTGCCTTCATTTTCTTTGAGCAGACTCACCTTCAAATCCAGAGATCTGACTGTGGTGTTGGAGCAGAGACCGTGCAAGAGCAGTTTTGCACCTGAGTAGGAAGGAAAAGCCCCAGAGAGAGCTGGTTACCCCAGCTGTGCCCCAGCTGGAGGAGAAGGAGCATCCTCCCGAACAGCCAGCTCAGGAGACAGGGCTGTGGCAAAGCCAACGGCTTAATAAGAGGCTGCTGCTGGTGCTCAGAAAGCGTGAGCCTGAGCTTCCAGGGCAGGAGAGTTACTATTCGGTTTGTTTTTGTCTCCTCAGCACCAGAGGGGCCTGGGTAGG
>VZTU01004858.1:17876-48112 GCA_013400835.1 Zapornia atra | reverse complement strand
ATGAAGCTGTGCTTTGAAGCTGGAAAAGATTTTAAAGTCTGTTAGAAGTTGTTTTATTGTTCTTTGGTTTTCAAACAATTATGCCATTTGAAACTTCTGCAGGTTCTTAAAACAGAAGGAGAGGACCTTGTCCCCAGAAGCTATTGGGATACTTTGAGACGTAGCACAAGCCAAGCGCTCTTTTCGGACCTTGCGGAGGTATATGACAACCTCTGTCTCTGGTCCATAAACACACTGCTCTTTCATTTATTTCTGTTCTGATTGTTTTCCTATTGTATACACTTTGTTTCTTTTCTTCCTTTTAATTACTTTTTTTTTTTAAATGAAAGTTCTCAAATTAAATGGATTTAGTTCTGTGCAATGTGATAATTCCAAGTTGTCATTTCCAAGTAAAAGCAACGATACCTTTAGAAATTACTGGAAGATTGAGTCCTCTTCAGTCCTTACCATAAGAATAATTTTCTAACACCAATAGTGACAGTATTTCACAGTTAAATAAGTAATTTGGGCAACCATTGTCAGTCAGCTTTGGAGCAGTGATATGAGAACTGTAATGAGAGTTGTAGCCTTTTAAGCTTTTAATCTTTAGGTCCTTTATGTGGTTTTTATGTATGTTAGCAGACCTTGTCTTCAGAAAACCAGTACTACACAATGATTGTTTTAGCTGTTGGATCAAACCAGGACTGTTTTAAGGTAAGCAAAATATTAGTGAATCTTTTTTCATATTACACAATCACTGTGGAGGACTAGGAGTATCACTGCCATCAGATTAATATCTGTAATTCTTTCAATACTTGTAAGAGTCTCGTTTCATGATCTGCTTTCAGTTAAGATGTTGGTATCATTCATTTAAGAGGGTCAGAAAACTGTATAATTTAGGCTTTTCAGTGCCACATACAGTGAGGGTGATTGCTCTGCTGGTTGTGGCATTAAAGAACATACAGCAACTCTCCACTGACTTTCTGGTCTCAAGCAAGTCCCGTGCTTCATAAGCAGGATCATAATGAGAAAGGAACATGGAACTGAAATGCACCTCCAGGGTAAAACAATCTTTTTCTTTGCTTCCTAAGCAATGTATGCTCCATATGAAAGGTAATTAGTGTTTCGTCCCTGCTGTTCTTCTGCAGAAGCTATTGAATAACCTGAGGACTCAGATAGACTTTTTCTAATTTCCAGGCTAATTTACTCGTGGTGCCTTTATACCAGTCAGTTATCCCTTAATTTTCATGGGGCTTTTTCTTCATTAGTGTTAATCTTCTTACTCATGTTTGTGCTTATAAACACAGTCATTGCCCTCAGTTTTAATTACCAAAGGCTAAACAAAACAAGGTCTTTGATTCTTCTCTTAAGATAGAACCTATATTTCCCAGGTATCAAATAGGCCTTCTCTTACCTCTCAGCTTGAGTTCATCTGGCTTTGAACAAAAGTGGTATAGAGTTGAGTTTTATACCAATATTATTTGCAATATAGTAATACAGCCATAATAAGTTTGCAGTAAAGCAGTATATGTAGCCTTTCTTTCCTTGCTTTTAAATTGATGAGCTACTGAACAGTTAGTCCAGTTGTTAGTTCTTATTTATTCCTCCACATTTTAAAACCTAGAACTTCAGTGTTACCCTGTTATCAGGGAGACATTAGAGGTGAGAGAGGACTGCTCTTTTCCTCTCTCTTTTAAGGAGCTTGAGTCACTGAGTTTTCTGAATTAACTGTCATCTTTATCTAGGTATCTGGCATGAATTCATTCCCAAGTATAGATAGACTTAAGTGTGGTAATCTCTCCATATCCTTAATCTGATAAAAGAGGGTTTTTTACATCTGATGCTTCAGACTAGTATCTGTAACTAAAATGTAATTGGAGCTTACTAGCAGCTATACTAAAAAATCATTTAAATTGTAAAATGTATAAAATTTATTTTGAATCATTTTATGAAGAAAAATCATGTCCTGCATTTGCTCCACTGACAATTACCCCCTTCTTAGCATAATCATCTTTATCTGGCTTGGATTAAGTTTGAGCCAACTGGCTTTCATCCGTGTTCTTATCTCTCCCAGGTACTCTCACATCTGTAGAATATTGTAGGCATCTGTACTAAGAAAGTGGCATAAAGCTAGGTGACACTCAAGTCAGTGTTGTTTCATAGCTTTTGAGAAGGCCTTGTGAAAGTTGAAGAGTAAATAAGGTTCGTTGTTGTGTGAATCAATTTACAAGGTCTCTTGGGGGAGGGGAGAAGTTATTCATCAGATCCAGTTTCTTTCTAGGACAGTTTATGGTAATGTTTCTGCTGTTCCTAATTTAGCAACTACACCATCCTGTTGGAATATGGCAGCTATCACTGAAGTCAGATCGTGGGTTTATTCTTAAATTACTAAATTAAACTGGAAGTCCACGCATTTATTATCACTATTGAAAAATCAAGGACTTGCAGTGACAAAGCTTTTATTAATTCAAAGCATAATATACACACTTCATTCTCAGACTGTGTTGCTACCAGTGAGCCATTGCTCTTGAGTGTAACTTAGTTTTAGTCACCCTTCTTTAATCAAAAGTTTGAAATTAATTTCACAGGATATAAAAAAGATAAATGTACTGCTCTTTGGGTTAGGAAATTGAGAGTAAAAGATGTTGCATTTATGCAGCAAGCCAGTAATGTGACTGAAACACTTGTCTCACCTGTTTGTCTCTTAGAGTTTATGTAAAGGCAAAAAGAAATGATGCAGTGTTTTATTCTCATTTAAATAACTGCAAAATATATTACATCAAAATAGTCTCATATGTGTAGATATGGAAACAGGTGTGGTCATTCCATTTTCACTGACATGAAATAGAGAATTAATTTTATTATGAGCAACAAATAATAGTTTTTTAATGATTAAGGCTTTTGTTTTTATCCTTAGCCCTCAACAGAGAGAATTTATTTAATGCCATCAATGCAGAAGGAGCACAGGAGTAGTTTTCAGTTGCCTGCAATTCTGCAGAGAAGCATAATGGGTTGAGTTTCTGGGGTGAGGTTTTTGTTTAGGGTTTTTTATTTAGTGGGGCTGACCAAATGGGAATTGTGAAAAGACTTGCAGAGTGTGGGTTTTTTTAATGGTCCTTTAGATACGGGTAAATGCAACCTAAGTCTAAGGTTTTGAAATTTTTTTTGCAAGATAAAAGGCTGTAATTTAACATTTGATATCTTTGCAGTGTACTTGAGGGAAATTGTTTGAATGTACTCAGGGATTTAATTGCTTGAAGGACATAGGAAATGAGGGTATCTGTGTTTCAGTATATTGTGTCCTGCAGTGGAGTATAACAATATTAAAAGACAAATAGTGATTACTTTTCTGAAGTAGTTTGCTCACTTGAAGAGCAGAGCTGTCTTAATTGAAGGACATGAAATATCTCTCTACCTATATATACACTATGTCATCTTATTTCTCCCTGGAGAAGAATATGAGAATAAAGAGGAAGCTAGAGTACATGAAATACAATCTTGAGAATCCTAAAGTGATTATACTAAAGCACAGAAAAATCTCTCTCATTTCTTTAGTTCTTGGATGTTGAAAGAAATGGATTTGTGTGGTTACTGCCTCATGTTTTTTCCTTGTTGTTGATAAATAAATACTCTTAATGGATGTTGCATTTTACGTTTTTTACAAACCAGTATTTATATTTGAAATTGATAATAGTCTATTTCAAATACATGTAGATATGAAACAGTTTTTTCATGGTGCATAGTGTTGAACTACTTCATACCGTTCAAAATTTCTTCTAAGTTCTCTCATGTAGCATTTCCCCATCTGTTTCAAATATACAGCCTCTTCAGTTATGAAATAAAGTCAGACTCAAAGGGCTTTGAGTGCAGCTTTCAGGTTTGTATATGCAGATCTTTATAGATCTGTATAAACAGTTTCCTATATTATAGGAAATCCCATGGGTTTGTAATCTGTCATTATGGTGATAACTCAGTGCTGTTAATTCTCCCAGGTCCTTACTAAGTTTCTCTACCATGTATTCTGTTTTGTAGTTGAACAGCAGAGCGGGCAGGCACGCTTCCATGTGGTGTTCCTCATGGGCGGTAGCTTGCCTCGAAAGAGCAGAGAGTACTGGCTCCCACTCTTGGCTTTTCATAAGGTCTTTTCATTGGAAGGAAAATGAGAGTTCAGACAGAAGGTTCTCCCTAGGCAGATGCAGCAGGGAGACAAAATAACCGACTTTTTGAAATTCAAATGTCAGCAGATGCAAGTTAATGCCAGAAGGATGTTACCATGGTGGAGTACTGTGGCTTATCTAAGAGCCCTGTGTCACTGAATTATTTTTCTGACACTTGGGTGTATCAAGAGTTTCTTTGTAAAAGAAGTAAAATCATTGCACATACACAGCAGTTAAGGGTCATGAGTATGTAGTAAAATGCAGAATGTTGCCCAATCACTGTACAGGGATGGTAGTTCTGTTTATATGTCTGTCTTACTATATACAACTTTTCTTACTAAAAATGGTCAAAATGAGTTGGTTTTACTCTTCTCATTCCATACCTTCAAGGTTGATAATTATTTATTAAGGGAAAAATGTTAGAACATGCTCAAAGATTCCTGGCTGGTGCAGCCACCACCTACGTACTCAGTAGATGAGGAACATTCTTAAGAGAATGAGTGAACATGGTACATCACGAGTTCAGAATTTCTTACAATCTTGTTGCTCTAAATATATCTGGGCAATAATATTTAAACTGTAGCCATCTATTACTTATACATAAGAATCAAATAAAGTACACCTGACCATTGTGAGTGGGTTTGGAATACGATTCCATACTTAATTTTGAAATAAAAAATAAGAGTATTTGAACAGAAGAGAGTTTGTGCAGAAGGGAGTTACTTTTATGGTTTACCTTAGTGGACTAGGACTCTTTTGTTTTCCCTCAAGAGTTTCTGGTTTTATTTTTCATGCTTCTTCCCCCTTCATTGCAGCTTCCATTATATTACATTGTTGGTTTAAGTGTTTTCTACTAAATGCAATTAACAACATAATGCTATTTTGTGTGAAAATTGCATGACTAAATTAATTCAGTGGATTTTAATACTAAAGTCTTTTTTAAGACTGAACATAAAACACAAAATCTTTTAATAGAAAGGTTTATTGTGATGATAGGAATTCTCAGATTATACTTTTGAAACTGATCCAATCACGGCCTCTAATTTCTTTTATTCTAATATTTAAGCGTGCTGATGACATTTCAAGTTCACTATCAGACACCACACTGCTTGTACACTTTTTTGGCAAGAAAGGAAAAGCTGAACTGAACTTTGAAGATTTTTATAGGTGAGTCTCAACTTTATTAATTCCTTGTAAAAAAATTCTTTCATACGTGTTCTAATTAGTGTGTATCATATTACTATACAAATAGTCTATGCAGACATGCATATAAAGTTTATGTTCCCTTTGTGTGTGATATATATACAAAGAGCAAAGTAACACAGTAAGTAGACCAACAATAAAAGTCCCGTACTAATGCTGCATCGTTTCCCAGTGTCGTTAGTACTTGTGTGTGTAGTTGCTTTGGGATGCAGAGGTTGTACCCCAACCCTGTCCTTACCAGTACACAGGAATTGTTTTCTTGGGTTTTAAATATTTTTTTTTTCAGTTCTTTTAAAAAATCCCCAAACTTTGTGTGTATCTCTGCCCCTGGAGATGTGCAGCTTTGCTCTTAGGGACATATATAAATGTGAAGATTTTTCTGAAGCTATCCTAGAGGCAGTGTAACATAAGCTTGTACGAGGAAAAAGGTGAAAACACAGTGGAAGCTGTTGGTGTAATTATGTCATGGTTTAACCCCAGCTGGCAGCTGAGCACCAGGCGGCTGCTTGCTCCCCCTCCCCAGTGAGATTGAGAGGAGAATCAGAAGGAAAAGGCAAAACTTGTAGGCTGGGATAAGGACAGTTTCCTGGGAGAGCAAAGGAAGAGGAAAATAACAACAATACTAATTAAAAAATATACAAAGCAGGTGATACACACTGCCATTTGCCTCCCAAACCTGATGCCCAGCCCTTCCCTGAGCAGTGACTCCTCCCCAGCCAGTAGGACTCCCTCCTGCTTTGGGTCACCAGTCCTGGCTGTGTCCCCTCCCAGCTTCAGGTGAGAATTAACTCTATCCCAACTGAAAACCAGGACAATTAATATTCAATTTAAAATAAAATCTAAAAAATTAGGGAGAGCTCTATACAAACGGAGTTACAAAACTATGTTTCTGTGTGATTGGAAGAGGTAACGATGTTTGGTTGTTATTGCCTCAGTAAATACTCCTGATACCTGTTGTCTGCATAGTTATCACTTAAGTGTGCATTCTGATCAGTCAGATACTGGAAGATACTTTGCCTTAAAATCGTGTGTTTTGAAAAGTATTCAGGATTTCACATAATATAAAATCTGTGTCATCGAGTGAGATCATGATGTGAGGTCAAAAGAACCAGAAAAGTTGCATTTTCAAAAGGCATCTAGTTAAAATGTCCATTGATTGCTGTAAGTGTTGTTAATGCTAGAGAAGTCAAAACCTAGTAGAGGAAGGATTCATCAAGTTTTACTCAAGGCCACTTTACTAGCTCAACAAATTGTTAAACTGTGGATTGGTGAGAGAAATACTATTGTATGTTTACCTTGCACTTAAACTTCTGCTTAGACATCCTTTTCATTTGAGCTCCTCATAGTTCTTAGAAGTCAAGTTAAATATTAGAAAGGAGTGTTTCAGACAGTGTCTACAGGATGGTAACTCTTGGGAACCTGTAACAGGGAAGTGTGTTACACGTTGTGCTTGACAATCAGGTGAACATGAGCTTCCAGTGCAGTACTGTGACCAAAGAGCTAATTTTATCCTTGGTTGTATAGCTAGAACATCAAGCAGAATCAGGGAAGTTATATCTAACTATATATACATACAGTTATAGAATTTTTATATTTATATATATATAAACATGTTAATGTTTATAAAATATATATATGTGTTAATATATATATAAATATATGTTGTTAAGTTGGGAAGATCTTATAGAAATATCAAAAGAATAGTAAAGTATTAAAAAAAAAGTTTAGATTGAAAGGCTGCAGGAGCTAATTATACTTAGCTTGTTAAAAATAGAAAACTAAGGTTTAATCACAATCTGTACATAACTCTATGGGGATTAAATTACTGGAATTCATTTAGTTCCATGATGGAGTTTTCAGTCTAGTATATGAAAATAAAGAGCAGTGACCCACTGAAGAAGAAAATTAGGTAAACACAAGCTAGAAGTAAATTAGAAATATAAATATTAAGTAATTTTAATCCTTACTAAAACACTTCATCTTGAGTTAAGATTGTTGTATTAATTAGAAAATGAGTCAACATAGGTAAGGGATTTAGCATTATGCTACAAAAACAGAACTAATTTGTATAATGCTACTTTCCTTTACATTCTCTTTCTGTTTGTGCTTTAGATTTATGGATAACCTACAAACTGAGGTTCTAGAGATAGAATTCCTTTCCTACTCTAATGGGATGAACACCATCAGTGAGGAAGACTTTGCCCATATTCTTTTGAGATATACCAATGTGGAAAATACATCAAGTTACCTGGAAAACATGCGTGGCACAATTCCTGAAGAAAAGGTAATTTTTTAGCTAGGACAGCAGTGGGCCACAGCATCAAATCCCAGTGTCATTGAGATGAAAACATTGCACTGAATGAGATTCTGTCACTGAATTAATTATTCTGATCATGAAACTTATGTCTCAACCCTTTCAGAATACATGCTGAATAAGAAGTAGAAGAGTAACGAACATAGAATTGTATTCCATATGATTTAGCTAGTAATAATTTTGAAGGTTAGATAACAAAGCTTTATATTACATGAAAATTCAGTTTAAATTCATTGGTTTTAACAATGATGCATTTAAACCCCCTTTTTTTCTTCTCTTTTTCACTGCCACTGGGGTAGCACCTCTCCAGAAATAGCATCAACCCCCTTTATCTTGTTTTATAGTCTTGATGATGGAGCACTTGTATATAATTATTGATTGGTATGTGGTTCATATTACTGGCTGAAGAGATTGAAAAGGTAATAAAACCAGTAATTATGAGGTAGATACTCCTTTATTTGTTTAACATCAAAAGTGTTGTCAGAAGCCAATCTGAAGAGAAAGGCAAGCATGCATCAATGATGATCCATAGGATAGTATTAAAAGTAGCCCTTCAAATAAGGGATGTTATTTGTTAGTGCTCCTTCTGTTTGTGTTTACAGGAGATTAGATTAATCTGTCCAAAAAGTCTAACTCTTTCTATAGCTACGTATTTTGACAGCATTGACAGCAGAGCTTATGAAGAAAAGTAATAAATCAGTTTGGACAGTTTTGGGTGTGGGTTTTTTTGTTTGAGAAATTACACTGTAATTTCAGTCTACAAAGTAAGATCAGTCCTAATAGAAACAAACTCCAAAAATCAACAGTTTTCTGTTCAAATAGCTGGATTCTCTGTTTCTTCCTGTGTTGTAGATCATTCAGGTCCACTGAGAGATAGATATAACTGGGGAGTTGAAAAGCAAAGCAGGGCTGTCTCTTTAGCACCAGAGTATGAGTAACATGAAGTGGTAAGATTGGGATCAGAGTTCCTGCTCACTGATCCTTCTAAATTCCCCATCTAGCTACTGAGGTGCTCAAGTCTAACTACCCTGAGAGGTCTGCACAGCTTTCGGTATTCAGAGCCTGGGCAGTGCAACAGAAATAGTATAAAGCTCTTTTTGCATGGTTCCCAGATTATTTTTGTTTGTTTAGGGCAAAATCAAGATTTCCATATATATGGAATCAACTTGAGTAACCAAAAAATAATGACAGTAGTAAGTATAGAGAAATGCTTCTTTGAGTGGCAAAGGTGAAGTTGATTAAGTAAATGTAAATAAGGAGGCTTTCTTTTAAACAAAAGGAAGTATTCTTTCAAGTTCATCTCTGAGTCTTCCAATGCCACTGTTCTGACAGGCTTCTACATTAGCTTCCTGCTCTTGATGTCTGGTGGGACCGTCAGCTAAGGGAAACTTCCACCTAGAAAGCTGTGTCTCTCAGTTACAGGTTTTCTTATGCTGCCTTCTGGGAATTTCCTGGCACTTGACAAGTGCAACATATGTCTAGGTCATATGCTATGTGCATTGCCATTTTCCATAGCTCAGTGTCACTGCCCTGGTAAATGTGCTGTCAGTACAGTGCAAAAAGTAAATACCTGTGACATCTCTTGTGCTGGCCAGAGGCTTTTGAGAGTGGGACTTTGCCTTATTGCCATGGAGGTGTTGTTCATATAGTTGCACTTTTTTACATTTGTAATAACATTATAACTTGAGGTTGGACTCAATGATCTCTGGAGGTCCCTTCCAACCAAATTTTAAATTGTACTAAAGTTTATTACAGTGTTATGCTACAGTAGTAGTACAAACCAGAAGATTCCATTTAGAATAAAAATCAGCTTGTAAAGTAACGGGCAGCTACAGTTGGCAATGTTAATCTTTTATGGTGCTGTATGTAGAAGCTTCTGAAGCAACATGACGATCACTTGGTGTGCTGTAGTCATGTTGAAATGCTCGGCTGGCATCCTGCGTGGTCACAGGATGTTTTCTGCCTTTGACTGACTGGATGCCAACCAGTGATTCATTTAAGCTGGCATCTTGAATTACTACAAGTATCAGCTTCTAAAGGAAGCCTCTGTATAGTTTTTTACAGCATTGGTGCAGTTACACGAAAGAAGTAAAATACAATCAGTCCAAGTAAATAAAAAGTTAGTTTACTTATACATAGAAAACAGTGTCCAGTAAGGAAGCTTCTGGGGTATCTACATATAGATAAATCCCCGTAGAAAATGTTATTACAGATATCAGTTGAACAAATTATGGTCCTAGGAGAGGAGCAAGATGGTAGAATGCCATATCCCCAGCTCTCTTTGACTGTCATTCTGCCTTCCCTTCTGCCTCTTCTGTGTCCTGTGCTGTTTCTCCTTGAGGAGGAAATAGGCATGTATGATTGCAGATTTAGAACTCTTAAATGAAGCCAGATACTTTTCTCATTGCAAAAATGCTGTGGAGTATCTACAGTTTCGCCATGGACTGCAGGCGTGGCACCTTTATTTCTCTGCTTCATCTCCAGTGTCAACTCAAGGCAGCAGTTTTCATCACTAGTGAAAATACAGAAGCTGCAAAAAGGCTTTTTTGTAGACAAATGGTTTTCAGCCTTACATACACGAAGGCTACTTTCCCTCTAGACAGATCATCCCTTCTCTAGTTACGTGGAAAGAGACAGGATTTTTGCAGTAGCCTGACCTCTTGCAGTGTCTCCTGCATTCAGAATCATTGTAGACAAATTGGTGGGTATTAAAAGATTTTAGAAAATAGTGTGAACCTAAAAATGTAAGCTCAAGGTTTTGTATATGTAACTGCAAGGTTTGTTTATTCATTTCATATTACTGCTGTTTTGCCATAGTACCTGAGGGTCCTAATGTGGGACTGAGGTTTCACCAGTCCAAGTATTTCACAACTGTGTGACAAAATTATACCACTTCCAGAGAGTTTTTAGGCTAAACAGAGTGCACAAAACAGAACTTAGACATAAGCTATTAGATGTCAAGTACAACAAAACAAGAAGACAGCATTGATTAGTATTAGAAAATTAAGCTTTTAAGATACAATTATAAAGGAGAATAAGGAAGTGGTTCTTCTTGTATCTAAGAGTTTCCTCCTAATTGCAAAGGATGAAAGAGCGAACAAATAACACTTGTTGAGAGAACAGCTCATGATGGAGATGGGTCAAGCTCTCCAAACAGTTTTTAAATCTTAGAGCTGGATAGGATCACTTAAACAGTGGTTTACATCTCAAGAGGGTGAAGGCCTGATAAAGTCTTGCATTTTAACAATGTTATGTTCAAAGTCTCTTGTTTAAAGTCTCTTTCAAAACTGATGTAGAGGTATGTTATCAGGTCTTTGGATTTATAGTTGAGAGAAAGTAGAACAAATATCATAAGGAAAGAAGAGAAAATAAACTCTTTTTCCAACAGTATATCACAGAAGATACTCTGAAGTCTGGTCAAAGTACAAAAGACTTTTTTAAAAAGCTGGGCAAACCTTGAAATACGTGGAGTATCAGGTGAAGAGACATAGTGTCTAAATAGGGATATGTAAAAACATCACCTTAAAGTACAGGGCATAAGTTAGTTCATAACATGTATTTATGAATTCAGGCAGCATGTTTATGTGAGCCCACACACCCACATATATATGGTACTGGTTCACAGGTTTCCAGTAGTAAACATACTCCAGTATTCACACAAACCCAGACTCTCTTTCTCAGTATTAGCGGCAATGGAGCAATATTTTTGAGTGCTTTTTGGATAAGGATTGGTATCCATTGCAGTGCAAAGAGGAAAGACATCTTGCATTCCTCAACAGACCCCAGTTCTTTATTGACATCCAGTACAAATCAGTTTTTTTTTCAATGGGTCTAGTATCCTTAAGGGAAGTAGACTTATGTAACTGCAAAGTTTGTTTATTCAGTTATCACTACTGATGATTCTTATGGTGCATATTGTTCTTTTATTTTTTAGGGTATCACATTTGATGAGTTTAGGTCATTTTTCCAGTTCTTGAATAACCTAGAAGACTTTACAATTGCAATGCAGATGTATAATTTTGCAAGTCGTTCCATAGGTCAAGGTAAGTATTTATATTTTTATAAGAATTCATTGATAAAAATAAAGAACCATTGACAAAAATAGAAAAAATGCTCTGTAATTCCAAGTTTGTAGTTGTAATGTCTCAGGTAGAAAAGCCAAAAAGGCTAGGATGCCAGCTTTGAGAAGAGAAGGTACTTTACATGTTTTGAGTGTTTAAATGTGAAAGTTGAAGTTAAATGTTTACTTGTATTTCATAAAATGATGTCCACAAAGTGAGACCAATGTATTTTACTTTTTTCTTTTCTTCTGATGTTCTTTCTATGCAGATGAATTCAAACGTGCTGTATATGTAGCCACAGGTGTGAAGNTGAGTTATAAGGAATTTATTGGCATTATGAAAGACAGACTCAATCGAGGGTTTAGGGTAAGGATTCTAATCTTTATAGCTATCTTATTTGACTTTACTACTAACCACTACTTACTTAAGCACCTGTAGCACCAATAGGTTGCAAACCAACATGCATATATTTAAAAGACATGTGTGTTACAGCAATCCTGAAGCAGTCTGTAAGTAAATTCCTTCTTAAATTCTTGGGGGTTTTATCAGACAGCGATACATACAGGACATAATGTACCTTTATAATACACAAACCAAATTGGAGATGAAAAGTCCTCTGCACACTGGCATTTCTTTTGTATTGTTGTTTGGCAGATGGATAGATTGGCATTAAGAATTTTAATGAGGGTAGCAATTATGTCTGGGTTGCTTGCAGGGAAAAGAGAGTTTGTCTCTCAAACTCAGGCAGTTTAGTTAAAGGTCAACCATTGGCTCTTATAGAACATTATTTAAATACCCAGTGTTGATCACAACTGTTGGAAAGAGTTGCAGCAGAAAGTAGCTTTAATTTTCAAATAAAGAATTACTGAAATGGTACTGAAAAATACTATATTCTAGTTCAAAGTTGCATTTGATTTTTTAACCCTGTATCTAATATATTAAATTACAAGAAGCTAGAGGGCAATAAAAATTACTTGGAGAAAATGTTCATAGGGAACAAGCTTGTAAATCATGGTTTGCCTTGTAGGTAAATAAATGTACAGGCCTTGCTGCCCTCTTCAGGTTCTGTGTAGTACAGGGAAATCTTATTGGAGCAGAAAATTTCTTTTATTAGAGTATGATCAATAAGTCACATTTTTTCCTTCATATGACACTTGTTAACATTTCTAACTGAATGTACAATGCTGTTCATACTGACAACCTAATCCCATAGGCACATATCTTAAACTGTATTATGGTTCCTAAATTCACATTTCAGTCTGTTATTTCTGTAGTGTAATTTTAGTCATTTTTAGTTAGCTTCCTAAATAGAATTCTAGAAGTTGCTGTGAAGTGGTGTTGAGTCTAATATTTTACTTGTTATTTTTGTAATATTATGACTGAATGTAAAATGTGGGTAACAACCACTGCATTTGTAACAAACTTAGTTCCTTGTTGGTCCTCAATCCCTTCTATTCTGGTGTGGGAATGATGATTGTTTCATAACCGTTTCAAGATGTTCAGCTATATGTTTTAATCGTTTACTAATTGTAAGTGTGCAGTGTATGTTAATCTAATGAGAAAACAGTCTGCTTACTAAGTAATTCTTGTAAATGTATTATATGTTCCTATTTCACAAAATGCATGACAGAAATCACATATAATCCTTAGGAATCTGTATCATCCAGCACTACTCAGTCTTATGCATGTATCTTTTGCCTCGGCCACTATAAAATATTCCAGTGGACTGTAAAAGAGCTGTAAAGAATAGCCAAGGATATTCAGAAGAATAGCGTCATCTTTCATAAATGATTTGTCTAATTTTAATTAGATAACCTATCTCCTGGATTGCATAGGAGAGGACCATGATTTGGTCTTGTAATTCAGTTATGTTCTGACATGCCTACATGCAAATTTGATAGATTATTCAGAAAAACACATTCTATTCACTAATCAGTGGTATTCCAAGACAGTTACAATACCAAATTTGGGAATTAAAATTTCCTAAGTGTCACATAAACTTGATTTTTCCAAGACTGGATGGTAGTAAAAAAATCTGCAAAATTTTTCCTTTTCAATTTAGCCCCCACCCACACAAATCTTGGTTTATAATTAAAAGAAGAAAATATGTAAGATCCTTTTGCCCAGAATAATCGGGCAGAAAGTCTCATTCATTGCTTCCTATTGTTGGTATATGAAAAGTTACACAGTATTTAGTGCGGCCAGAATAAGTAGAAGTTTAGCTTCTCACTCCGACAGTGCAGAAAGGCTCAAATGTCTTGTGCTAAATCAAATCTAACAAATCACTAACCTTTTCTTTGTCAATAACCGTGTTTCAAATCCATATTAAGATTTGAT
This sequence comes from Zapornia atra, assembly GCA_013400835.1. Lineage (NCBI taxonomy): Eukaryota > Metazoa > Chordata > Aves > Gruiformes > Rallidae > Zapornia > Zapornia atra. The sequence goes on along the minus strand of VZTU01004858.1, from coordinate 34,061 downwards.
CAGTTCCGTTATAGAGATAAAATAATGTTACAGCTTCTGATTATGTAGTATTTGGTAGCAACATGAACATTTTTGCTGTGAGAAATTTGAACCTGCATATGAAGTGTAAATGCCTGATTTCAGTGTTGAGTATCCTGCAGTTAACATCTGCCCAAATCAGTGTAGTTGCTGATTATCACTCTACAACCATATAAAAATTAACAGTTTTAAATAGGGCTATGATTTGAAGTTTGGTTTTACAATTACCATCTTACATTTAGTAATACAACTTCTTAAAAAGATTTTTTTTAAGTAGTTTGCCCAGAAACATCTTGAGGACATCACAGAGCTTGGTATGAGGACCACGTATTTTAGAAAAGGGGATTTTGTAGTCACATAGTCATGACTAAAGCAAACATATTTAAGAGCAAAGAGTTACACATATTTCATGAAAATGGAGTTCTGAAAGGTCAGTCAGTACCTACCAGCTTTGATTTAAAAGCTTAGCCATAAACTGACAAACTTGAGGAAGATCAGGTGCTACCTTTTATAGGAACATAATAAATATTTATTTGAGCATCTCCTTTAAAAAACTGTTTTGGAAAATTACAGCTCTTAAAGAATTAATCAAATGATTTTTTTTTTCTTCTTGAATATAGTAGTATAATCCGGAACCTTTTTGTGTTTATTTTAGTAATTTGAAACAAACTCATATATCAAACTGCCATCAAGTGGTCAGTCAGAGTATTGCCACAAACTTACTAAAATTCACAAACATGAAAAGCTTTATTTTTGCTTGCTGTTTTGGTTTGAAATAGTTATTTCCCTTTTTTTTTTAATAATTTAAAACTAAATAAGAGGATTCCCTTTCCTTTATAAATTCATTCCACTTTTAAACGGAAAGATTTGGAAGTTAATGATCAGCATTTTGCCTAGCACATACTATGGTCTATCTTCTAGCAATTTGTCACTGAAAGCCATGTTTTTGTATTTTCATGATACCGTTGTCTTATGCTTCCCTCTGGCTGCCTTCACATGTTGTCTGCATCTGCGCACTTCTCCATCTTCTGCTCCACAGGGCTACAAACCTATTCAGAGGTATACTACTTTCAAATCCTGCGTGAGGAAGGAGCTCTATAGCAGATAAATGACGGTATGTGTTAGCCGCCCCGTCTGAGTGTGCTGGCATGCTTGCAGGAATGGCTGAATGTTAAACTGTCACTGCTTTGTTTCCCGTTCCGAAATTCAGGGCTAGGTTATCTTGGCTGTGAGCGGTGTAGCAGCTTGAAGTGTCACGTTGTGTTTTTGGTGGAAGCAGTAGCATTTTACTCTGGAGTTGGCAATGGCTGACTCGTACTGTCCCCGTTTGTCAGCCAGCTGCGATTTTGTGCTATGTTTGAAGTGAGGAAAAGTATTATTTTGTAGTTTCTGTGGCTGTTTTCTGTCTGTCCTGTGACCACTTTTCAAGTAATTTCTCTGACCAATGAAAATTGTAGAGGAAGATTTTTCTTCCTGAGACTTTGCATAACTTTACTGTGTTTTATACAGTTACGCTTTTAAAAACAATAACCTGGGTTTGGATCTATTAATGCTACATATATTAAAAAATCAGCACTGTGCCCACACAGGACCATTGTGGCTGTTTCTGCATATACACAACATGAGTATTCATTCTTAAAATGACATTGTACATGTGGGTTTCAGCGTAAAAATTGGGGTGTGCATCATCTATAGCCATACTGTGAAGCTGTCATGCAGTGGATACATAAGAAATATGTTAATAGACATCTCTCTTACACAAAGCAAGAGTTTGTTTCTTCGTTTTGGTCCTAGCCCTTTTCTCATGTCTGTATTTATAGACTGTGCAGTAGGTACTACGAAGGCTGTTAACAGCTAATGTGTGTCCCAGATGCATTGTTTTGCAGTAGGGAGGAACAGAGACGTATGCCATGACACACAGCACCAAAGCCACTGGTCTGGTGTGAGTGGACACCCTGGAGTAGCCGGCACGCATCATGCTCCTCAGCCACGAGGGTTTGACTGTTCATTTGAGGTTAATGGGAAGTGTAAATGACTAATAAAATAGTTAAAACAACATTTTAGTAATCCAACTCACCAGTCACACAAGAAGAAATTTATAGCCTTAGATGAATCATCTCTTTGAAACTTTTGGCTCTACCTTTCCTCCTGTCACAGTTTGGCCCAGACAGCAGCAGGAACAGCCACGCAGCCATGCACTCACTCCCTGCCTCCCCAGTGGGATGGGGGAAAAATAAAAAGGTAAAACTCATGAGTTGAGATGGAGACAGTTTAGTAGGACAGAAAAGGAAGATAACAACAACAGGAACAATAATAACAATAAGTACACAAAACAAGGGACAAACAATATTCTTGATCCCCCACCCCCCCGGCCCCGAAGCCAGTGCTCAGCTAGTTCATAAACCACACCACCTCCCAGCCAAACCACAGTTACGCATACAAAGCATGACATCATATCATATAGAATATCCCTCTGGCCAGTTTGGGTCACCTGTCCTGGCTGTGTTCCCTCCCAGCTTCCTGCAACTCCCCCACCTTCTCGTTGGAAGGGCAGTATGAGAACCTGAAAAGCCCTTGACTGCTTGGCAACAACTAAAACCTCAGTGTATTACCAACATGAATCTCATCCTAAATGCAGAACTCAGCAGTGTGCCAGCTGCTAGGAAGAAAATAATTTATGCCAGCTGAAACCAGGACAGTTGCTTTCATGTGTCTTTTAAAAAATCATTATTTTAGGGCTAAGTGGTCTTTTTGTCCCCACTAATTCTGCCATAGCCTACATTGTAACTGCATGTCAAGTATAGTTTGAACTGTAAACTTTTCAAGATAGGGAACAGGAAAACTGACAAAATGTTACACAGTCACCATGCTTTCCTAATGCTTTCAGTGAAGGGTATGTGACCAACTGAAATAAAATACAGTGTGGCACAGAAGTATCCAATGTCTAATAACCAAGGCAAATGCAGTTAGCTGGGTGGCAGTAAGGGAAATGGTGGTAAAAGCGTCAAGTTTACTTACCTGGAGACCTGAGCTCAGGAAATAAATTAACTCATTCAGCCATTTGAGATGGAGTAAACCAGGAAAAAAAATTACAGTGGTGATTTATAAGGGGAGATTTTTGTTCACTCTGTATAGTCATTCTCAAGAAAAAAAAAAAAAAAGAAATCGAATGATCATCTGTCTCCACTATGCACTGGGAGATCGTACAGAGAAACCGGGTTAGATCTGAGTGCACTGACCTGGCTATTGGTCACCTCATTGATGTAGTGTAGAACTTGCTGGTTATTTACCCTGCTCTTCTTCCCACCTGGGGCTCCTGGATGCTGTAAGAAGATCACTTATGGTACCTAAGCTTACTTCTGTAGGGTTCTTACCAGGTAGCTGTTACCTGTGCACTGAAGAAAACAGTGTAAATCTCATGCATGTAAAGTTCCTTCTTCCCAGCAGAAACATTACTTGACTGCTGCTCTTCACTTGAGCAACTGCTCCTTGTCTCTTGTGATGAATTACAGGGACATATCCAGTTGTTAGCTGTTCTGAGTTCCTTTTTGTGCAAAATATTATGTAACTGGTAGTATTTCATTTGTTGTAGATGTTTATCAAAGTTTGTTGTGAGTATAAGTGAATGTAAATGGAAACTTTAGCCAAAACATCTGTGATTTGGAGTTTGTTACTGTGAAGGAGAACAGAACTAATTCTCTCTTTGCCATACAGTGTGGAGATTTACATAATTCTAAAAAAAAATATTCTCTACGTAGTTTATAAATTGGAAAGATTAATAAAGACAGAAACATTGGAGATTTGAAATTGAACTGTTTCAACTGGGCAATTAAATTTCAGTCTGATGTACAAAGAAACACATACATGGATGTGAAATAAAAAAACCTGCTGCAATTACATCCCAGAGTTAAGTGCTATACAATAATTCTTATTTTTATCTTGTGCCAAATACAAATGTAGAGATCATTGTGTTTTGATGCACGTTCTGTGGTAAGCATAGAGCTCTGACAAAACCCATTAAGATACTTGGCATATGTACCACAGGTCGTACCGTACCTCGAATCTGCACCCTGCAAAGGGATAAACTGCACATTGTGCTGTGCATTATGTATCTCTACTCAGTTCACAGTGTAAAAAATGTTACACCTTTACAATAAATAAAGAAAACCTGTCCTTGGGGGACAGGTGTGCAAACTCTGTGTGGTCCCAAATGCTGGCAGTGTTCTCAGAGAGCCTGTCTTCCTTCAGGGCATGGGGCCTGACTCAAGCCTGCGGGTCACTGCTTTGCGTATCTTGTAGGGAGAACAGAATAAAACACGTTAGTAGGGAACTGCCAGAGCAGAGGGGAGAGCTCGACTTTGAATGCCCAATGGAAGGGATAGCTAGGAGATTTCTGACAAAGCTGAGGTGCTAGAGGGCAAGTTCAGGAGGGATGCAAGTCCAGCTGAAAGTACTGTTCACTACTGAACTATTTGTGTGCCCAGAAGCTGTAATAGAGCTATAATTAAGCTATAATTCCAGCTTATTTCACTTCTAAAGTATTGAAACTAAATATTATATCTCAAAGTTGTAAATCTAGAAAATAAGTTCTCAGTCCCAGTAATTTCTTAAGTCTTAGAATTTTTGCATTAAAGAACTGTTTTCTAGATGCTCTGAATTTTTTGGGGCTTCTAAGTTTCTGATTAAAGATTTATTGGGAAGTAGTAGTTAATAGCTACAGAGTCTTGGGACTGATCAGGGAAGGAAATTTCATTCTGAGAAAGACACAAAAGACTCAGGCATGCATTCAGAACCTCACTGCTAATTGCATTTCAACAATAAATTGCTGTCTTCTATAAATAATTCAGTCAAACAGTGTTAAACTGTGTCATGTAGCTAATAGTTTGGAAGCTTTTATTATCCACGCTTCTTGATATATAGGAGTTGGATACATCTATCATAAGAGATAGCTTGGAAAAACCCCACCTGAAGAGGCTGTTGTTTACTAGTTGTAGAGACTGTTGCTTACCTCTTCTCTATAGCAAACAAAGTGGGAAGTGTGTGATAAGCACACCTGACTCATCTTGCAAAAGTAACTGGAAATTACAGACCTCAGACTTTTGATCAAAACTGACTGGAATCTTAAAAACATAGCTGGGTACAGTGGGAGGAGAATGTGCCAGTGAAATGTGAAAGCCTTGCAGAGTATGTGGAGAAAATACTCTTTCTGCAGGCTTGGTACACTGAGAAGAGATACAAAAGCACCTCGTACATTAGAAATACGTGGATGGTGTACTTCAGTGTTTCTTTTACTGATACTCATGAACATATATCTGATACTCATGAACATATATCTGAACCTGTTGCATAAAATAAAAACTAAATGCATATGTCAAAGCACTTGTTAATCAATTGAATGTGCTTTCCTTAAGTAATGCAGTGCATTCTGCAAGTAATGCGTATTCCTTTTTCTGTAAGTTTGACCATAAATCTCAACTGACCTATGCATTCATGTAAGTATTGTTTCTAATATTTCATTGAAAGCCTGGGTTATATACTGCCCTGGATGAGATTGTTTTATGAGCATTTACATCTCCTACGTAATGTTCTATGCTTTTTAATTATATGAGTTAAGTAATAATAAATGAAATGTAGGCTTCACTCTCTGATGGTTAGGGTTAATATATGTTGCAATATTTTTAATTTCTTCACTGGTTCAAACAAAACAAGCTATCGGTCAGTCTCTCACCTTGACACTGTAACCATTTACTGCCAGAAACCACAATTTCTAAGGTGGGTTACATTATAAAACTGCTTGTAAGTGCTTCTGATTTAATAATTACAATTCCTGTTCCTTCCCCAGTTGATGTAATATTTAGCCCCCCTTCATCTTTCTGTACTTACTTTTAAAATAGGTTTGTGAAGTTAGGAATAGCTGGAGAAATAATGAGATCCAGTGATAACTGCAGACAGCAGAGTCTAGCCAATCTCCCAGCCTGGCCTTTGGACAATATTCTCCATTCAGTGGGCACTTACTGATGTCAGTGTAGGATTAAGGTAACTTACCTTAAAGAAGCTTTCATATTTTGTATGTGGCTTTTGCTAACACCTCCGTTCCATGAACATCAGTAACAATCTATGCTTTTTATTTGGTGTTAGAGGTGAATTTCTTAGTACAGTGTCGACATTGAGAAGCAAGAAACAAAACTAGAGAGAGAGCAGGACATACCCGGATAAAGAGGAAATCCTTTCTTACACCTTTTAGTATAAGGAGGCCATTTGTTGAATGCGGAGTGCTGTGAGGTGAGGATGCATTTTGAATAGTTGACCTGTGTTGGATTTATAACCCTCGTTTTACAGAAGTACTTCTGAGCCATGGAAGTATTTGATCTTTCATGATTTTACTAGTAAAACACGTATCTAGTGTGTATGAGTCTGAGCAAAATTTAACATAATATTAAGGAATTTAGTGAAGGGCATTTTTTTCCAATTGTCTGTTTTCACTTTTCACAGGAGGCTCCAAAGTCTGGTTGGAAGGAATATTACTCTTGTGTGATGACTGTAACCAGCGAACATCTGAGAGATCTATGGAAGCAATTTCGGAGACGAGACATGCTGAGGTAAAGGACAGAAGAAGGATTATCTGCACCGACTAGAACTATTTATTCCTATGAACTTGTAATGAAGAACAGACTAACCCAGGTGAATCGTGATTCTTCCAGCTGCAGTAGAAAACACAGGACTTCTTTTCCAACTGATGTAGTGATCATCAACTTTTACAACTGCTTTTAAGGCTGTATTTTCTTTAAACAACAAACTGTCACCTGATTGGTGGAAGTTTGTTTGTTTTTTTTTTTTAAGAATACATTTTTAATATTATTATTTACCATTTTTGAGATCTGTTTGTCATTCAGAAGAAAACCAAACCAAGTTTTACACCTGGGTAGTCAAACTTTTTCACAGTGAAGAGGAACTGCCCCACATCAGCTTAGATTGTGAATTTGGCTTTGGAAGAGCACCATTAAAGGTTCCTGCTAAACTGGGAATGAGGCTATGCTAAGCAGCACGACAATGACATACGAATTGAATTCGTAGAAGCTAACAAAGCTGTTACTTTAAAGAGATAGAGCTGTTATGTTCATAATGTGAATGGTAGGTATTTACCTAGGAAAGGTACTGTATGGACTATAATGTTCAGATTCTCTGAGTCTTACTGTTATGTTTCTTAATGCATCTGTTTTTTTAAAAAGTACAGATTTTAAGATGTCGTACGAGCAGGATGCTGAAGAAGAGTCAGAATGTTCAAATTCATGTGAAGTAAGACACACTTTGTAATATTTATTATAAATTTTATTGCCATACATCTAAGTTCATTGATACGTTTCTGGTAGAGTAAAACTTCATGTGTTTCTCGTGAATAGGTCACTTTTCTATGAAGTGAGATGTGGCGCTGAGTAAAAGTTGTAGGTGTTCAGTTTGCTACTCTGGAATGCAGTATCTGAAAAATAGTAACTAACTTGTGTTTGTGTCAAACAAAAAGCAAAACAAAATGTGAATGCATGCAGCAGTACAGAGCAACATTAAGTAATATTGTTTTAATATTATGTGGCAAATATTAGACATAAATTAGGCATTACAAAGGTAATGGAGACTCCGGGCAGCTGGTAGCCGGTTTGCCCTTTCATGCCCTGTAGATTTAGATGTCACTGAAACAGCAGTAAGGACACTGCTACATTTGGGCTTGGCGTGCTCTGAAGTTTTTCTTTGCTATTCAGCAGCAGCAGTTTCCCTTACTCCCTTTCAAGGTGATTGACAGGTAGGTAGTGGGAATTGCACCCAAACAAACACAAACATGTTTTTCTTATATCCTTCTTGGAAAGGTTCACTGGACATTACTCTGTATCCATTTAGGAACAATCTGTGCCTTGAAAAACTTCTAGCTGAATACACACACACTAAAACAAAGGTCAGTAAATTGCAAATACTTGGTGGAGCCTGACAATTAAAACAGATTTAAATATTTTCTTACTCCAAATACCTGTAAGCAAAGTTTTCAAAACTGCACAAGTTGCTCAAATACTCTCTTATATCACATGGGAATAGAATAGATGTATAGCATCTGTGTAGTAGACCTAAGTTTAGGAATGATTAATTTATAGTAAGATTTATTTCTCCTAAAAAAACTAACAAAAATTAAAAGGAAGATGTTGTTTAGAAAATTCCACTGTGGAAATCATTGAAAAAAGATGTGCTAGGTGTGGCTTTTATCTGAGGAAAAGCCAGTTCAGAAAGCATTTGAAGGATGGTACTTTAGTTATTATTTCACAATAAATACTTAGCAAATTCCCACCCTGGCATCCTTTAACTACTGGCAACAAGAGGAGTTAAATAAATTGGGACGAAGACACAACATGACATGGATAAACTGCAATCCCTGTCTGATCATCCAGGGAATTAATTGTATTCAAAGGGAATTATTTGTATTTAATGTATCGTCTTGGTACGCAGAACTGTCTCACTGCTGCTTGTCAGTGTATGCAAAACCCGATTGGCTACTTTAGTGATGAAGGACAAAATGATGGGAAGAAAGGACAGGGAGTTACTGAAGGGGTTCCCCTCCTTCCTTGGCATTCTTCACAGCCCTCTCATAGTGATCCTTCCCTTGGAGGAAGCAGCAGCACCTTTGGCTCCTCCACTGCCCTAGGCAATAGTGCACTTTGCTTTTATGGCTGGCTTGAGACAATTTTATCTTTTTCTATATATTTCCTAACTGTATTCACTTAATATAAACTAGAACGTGAAAGTGTCAGATTAGTTTTTAAGAGTATTTTTTCTCGTATTTAATAATAAGTTATTTAATATAAATATGAAAATATGCATATAATACACTTGTTTATTTCAAAATAAATGCACTTGAAACTAATTTTCTCTGCAGTGTGTATCATTCAGATTCTTCTGTCCTAAAGATTTTGTGTAACAGGAATGTACAGGGGTTTCAAACTGGAGCAGCTCACCATCACAAAAAAATGCACTTTCTTCTTCTGGTTGTTTCCTTCAATAGCTTTGCTTTTCTGCTGCAGGATTCCATATAAAAGAGCTGGAAATGCAAGGACAGACAGGTGAAAACAAGGCAGGGTAACAGGACATGCCATCTGCTACAGAGACACCCCTCTGAGAGCAAGAGCTCCTGTGCTCAATAAAACCTTACTTAAAATCCATTAAATTCCTGGCAGCAGCGAACTTTTCTATGCTGCGTCTAGTGGTGTGATGAGAGTTGTGTAAGTGGAGGCTTTTGTACAAACAGCTCTTCTGTAAGTTAAGAAAACTGTAAAACTATAAGAAAACAGTCAGTGTTTGCTTAGGAACTGCCCCCTGATGTCCAGACCTGGGTGTGAACTGTGATAAACTGGTAACTATTAAAACCTGTGACCTTGGGTAGCTTTGTGATGCTAACCTTTGTCCGAGCTCTGATGAATTCCCAGCTCCCAGCGGAATGTCCTGTACTGTAAGCTGCTCCCTGCTGATGTTTGAAATCACACTGGCTTTTTCCCTCCTTGCACGAAAGTCAATACAAGCTACTCCCACTGCAAATGCATGTACTCTATCCCAGAGAAGAAAGTTATCAGCCTGAAGGAAAAGAAACACTCTTTAACAGTGACTTGCAGCATATTGTTGGCCATACTGCCTGGTTTTCTAAAGTTATTTGATCTCGTCCATCTAAATGCCAGGATAAAGATGCTTTGAAACAAAAAATGATAGGGGAATTTTTCACTTTGATCCAACATTGTGTACTATTCTTTATGTAATGATATGTCATGCTCTCTTGGCCCAATGAGGACAATTTCAAGACAGTTTCTAGCAAAAGAACTCCAGTCTGATAATGCAGAAGGAAAAGAAACAGGCCAAAAGCTCACTGCTCAAAAAATGAATCTCAAACAAAACTGACTGGCAGCCATACCAAGTTTGAGCTCCCCTTAAAATCAAGAAAAACCCAATGCAAATACACAGTGTTTTTCCCTAGATCTGAAAATCCATGAAGGCATTTGGCACCCTGAACCTGTCAGCAGATGGTGCCCTTGGATATATGCTCTTTTTCTTATGCACCCAATTCTTACTTACAGGGATATCCTTTAATCTTCAATGGCTAATGTTAATTTTTACCGCTAGCTTGACTTAAAAATTCCTCCCACAGAGGAACGCTATTATTAGCTGGGAGTATTCCATGAGAATCTTAGTACCCACTTTAAAAATCTTAATATAAAATACCTAATTATATATATATATATATGTATATAGAAACATACACAGAAGAAGCAACATACTAAATATATTTACATTTTAGTAATGTTTCTATTTATTCAGTGTAAAGAAACCGTTACTCCTGTAGGGTTTTTTTAAAAGTACAAGAGAAGCTGAGTTACCCATTTATATGTCCACCTTAGTTTAAAAAAAAAGTAAATTAAATGAGTGTCATTGCACAGGAACTTTCCCAGCTCCTGTTTTGGAGCTATCCATGTCCAGTAACTTTTCACTTACACTTTTCTTCTGACCAGAAATTTAGAATCCTCCTCCTTTACAAGCAGCCATAGCCATAAGCCCTGCTTTCTTTAGTGTTAAGTGGGTTTAGGTGACTTGCCTGAGGTTGTAAATTCTGGTTTGAAGCAATGAAAACTCCCTCCAACCTCAAGCCAGAAGCTGCAACCTAGGTTCAAAAGCATAGTGCTGTAAAAATACGCTTCCAAATCTCTGCAGGAAAATACCGAGCATTAAGTTCGTCACCTGGGCTCTCTAATGAAAGTCTGCATGGGATCCAGGAATACCACAAAAAATCAGCTAAACTAGTTAGCCAAGCAGTACAGAATACAGGGAGGTTGTAAGATGCTGCTCCTGGGCGCTGTATGTTCTTATGTGCTTTCATGGCTGGTACCACGGCTGAGATGGCCCAGTTAGAAATGAACACAGCCAAAACCCCATCACTCACTGTATTCTGCATGTACTTAATCTGGGAGTTTTTAATTTATTTTATTAAAACCATCGGGGAGTTATTGGGAGATTATAAAATTAATCATGCTTTACAATTTTCCACCAGCTCTAGTGCAGTAAATCTATGACATCTTAAAGCGATCTAAGAACACAAAGGCTCCTCGTTTTTGCACTCTCAGTTGCTGTAATGGCAGTCTTGAGAGTTTGGTGTAATTTCATAGCTGAAATGTAGTGCGCTGGATACTCACATGGTACTTCAGCAGCTCATCATAACCCCTGAATGGACAGTAAGTGTGAATGCCTGTGGCCAGCCTTGGATAGTAAATCTGCAGGAGCCTAAATGAATGTTCAAGTAATTCCTTGAGCAACCCTCTCTTACTGCAGTACTGTGGTATTCAAACCCCCTATACAATCAGTAGAATGCTATTAATTTACATACTTTTTTTTTTTTTGTGGCTCATTTTACCTTTTTTTCCTTGTTTTGAAATTTTAAGACCACTCAGACCAGTGCAAAACTGAGCTCTGGAAAGGCTCTATGATAAATTATCAACAACAGATAATTTTTCCCTGCCACATACTAAACATTTTCCCCTGCTTGAAATTTCCTTCCATTTCGCTGACAGTACTTTATCAGATTGATCACCAGGAATTTTTTATCACACCTTAATAAAATACATTCAAGATGCCTGTGCCACTTCATTAGTGATGTACAAACCCTCTACTACCATTCGCTGTAGACAGATGAGTTGCAGAGGAGTAGCTGCTAATTAGGACTGCATGCTCGGGTACCAAGGTGACTTTCTTCAAAAAGAGGCATGATTTCCACTCTCTGCTTCAGTGTCTAAACCCAGCTGGAATCTACCTGTCAGCACATGTGGAAGGAGAGAGCACCTGGTTCGTTAATGTCAGTCTGATCAAGGACCTTGTCAAGTGGGATGACAAGGAGAAGGGGAGAAGCCAAATGTGCAGAGGCACAAATCCAACCAAACAACCCTCACAGAGGTGACAGCTCGGAACAGCCCTGGTCAGCCAGACTAACTGGTAAGGGCACATGGAGCCAGAGGATGCTTACTTCAGCAAGATCAGCTGGATGAGGGCCTCCTCAAAATGTAGCAAGCACCAAGCAGGACCAGGCAGCAAGTCAGGGACCATGGAGCAAGTAAGAGGGCCTGGGATCTGTGTGGGGGTATGAAACAGCCAGGGAGGCTGTGCTGGTACTCAGGGATCTACAACTATGTGCATGCTCATGAACAGGCTGGGGGGTGGGCTCTCTCCAGTGAACCTCAGCCCTGACAGCCCAGGGGTGCTGGGGACTTCCACGAGTCCTATATGTAGGTGCTGTTGAAGCTGCCACAGGCAGCAGCCGCATCCATCAGCCTGGGACAGACACCAGGACCCTGGGCTGGGCTGCAGCAGCCAGGCAGGAGGGTGCTCAGCCCTGGAGCTGTGGGTGGGTGGCAGCCCAGTCTTGTACACCCCCTTCACACCACACAGGTCGCACAGCCTGATTCAGAGTAGTCAGACATGTATTCCAGAAGAGAAACTTTTAAACAAAATCCACCTTGCATATACCTTGCCTGAAGGGAAAAGCTGAGTGGTACCACTTGTGACAAGAACATTTTGTTTTGATTTGCCAAACACTCAAGCCTCCTCCTCAAACCCAGTTACCCTCAATTCAGCTCCTGACAGCAGAAAAGCCAGTAAATTACCTTCATTTCCTCTGTCTTTTCCTTAGGAACATTTCACACGAGCATCAAGAAACTGTGCCCCACGTAACCTCTCACTGTAGAGCCAGGCTGCTTGACTGCAATCGCTCAGGAAATCCACCCATGAATGTGCTATGGTTTAATTATCCCAGGGTTTGCTTTTTCTGTAACACAAAGCTCCTTTGAATACGATCACTCTTGAGCTGTTCTGCTGCTACCTAAAATTTCTGCAGGTCCACCCTGGCTGGATGCCAGGTGCCCACCAAAGCTGCTCTGTTACTCCCCCCTCAGCAGGACAAGGGGGAGGAAATGTAACAAAAGGCTTGTGGGTTGAGATAAGGACAGGGAGAGAGCACTCACCAGTGACTGTCACAAGCAAAACAGATGCAACCTGGGGACATCTGTTTAATTTATTAACAATCAAAATCAGAGTCAAGCAATGAGAAATAAAAACAGACCTTAAAACACCTCCTCCCACCCTTCCCTTCTTCCTGGGCTCAACTTCATTCTGGATTGCTCTGCCTCCTCCCCCAGAGGCACAGTGGGACAGGGAATGGGGCTTATGGTCAGTTCATCACACATAGTCTCTGCTGCACCTTCCTCCTCAGGGAGAGAACCCCTCACACTATTCCCCTGCTCCAGCGTGAGTTGTTTACACCTGGTACAGTCCTTCAGGCACAGACTGCTCCAGCATGTCTCCCCCATGGGGCCAGAGGTCCTACCAGAAGCCAGCTCCAGCACAAGCTTCCCACAGGGTCACAGCGTCCTTCGGGCATCCTCCAGCTCCAGCATGGGGTCTTCCATGGGCTGAAGGTGGATGTCTGCTCCCCCATCATCCTCCATGGGCTGCAGGAGAACAGCCTGCCTTACCGTAGTCTTCTCCATGGGCTGGAGTACCTCTGGCCTTGGTCTCTGCAGACTTGTTCCTCTCACATCTGCTCACTCCTCTCTCTGGCTGTAATTGCACCAGATGATTTTTTCCCCCTTCTTAACTCTGTTATCTCTGAGAAACTACCACTGAGCTGATGGGCTTGGCCTTGGACAGGCCATCTTGGAGCTGTCTGGCATTTGACACCTGACAAGTTTCTAGCAGCTTCTCACAAAAGCCACCCCTGTAGTCCCCCCCACTACCAAAATCTTGCCATGCAAACCCATACAAGGTCATACCACAGAGGGAGGAGGAGGAGGAAAGGCACAGAAGGAGTGACCCGTCTGGATGAGAGTCGTGGAGGGAACAGAAAGGAACTGTGGGCATGAAGGGAGAGCCAGAGAACATGAGGAGAAGCCACAAGTGTGAGGACAGGAGAGCAGGATTCTTTACGGCTCTCTGACCACAGGATGCTCCAAGGTAACTGGAGTTTCAGCCAAGGCAGGCTTTTTGTCCCAACTACAGTAAAGTGAGGTTTGCTCATTTATTTCACTGAATGTGCTAATTTTGAACCAGAATGACAATGATTTTGGAGCTCTGGTAAAGAGTATGTTATAATAATTATTATTAAGGTAATGATTGGCTTACTAAATAAGAAAATTCTGGTTATTGTGAAATCTGAGCAGCAGAACAGGCTGGTAGGGGCCATGGAAAAGTTAGAAAGCTGGACTCTAGAAGCCCATTTCCATGAAGGGGTAATAAAAGCCTCTGACCAGAAATGGTATGATACAGTTGGGGGTCTTTGTAACACGTTGTCTTTTTATTCCTACACCTCTGGCAAACTGCCACCTCCCCATATACATGATTTTGTATGATAAGTTATAATTTCAAAGAATTACTTACTATGTTAAAAAGTCTCCTCTACTGTTCACCGTGTTTCCCTGGCACGTGTTGTTAATAAGCCACGGATCACATAGAGCATTTTGAAATGGTTTATAGGAGAAAGCTTTTCGTAGCCCCCAAGTACAATGCAAAAACTAATCCGCCCTTATGCATACCGTTCCCTATGCATAGCTGGACTTCTCACGGTGCAGCCACGTGTGCCTGGAAATATGGGACACAGAAGGTGCATAGTCCTTTGTACCTGAGAGAGGTCGCTGCCAGGTATTTCCAAGTAAGTGTGAAAAGCCATCAGATGAATTACACTGCCTTCTTCTCCTTCAATGTTTGCAGTAAAGCACAGGGTTGGCCTTCAAGAGGCGGTAATTTTTTCCCTTATACTTTTAAAATCTGTTTGGAATGATGGTAGATGTTGTCATGAAACATGCTAAAGTCAAATCCTTTAAATGTTCCCTTAAAATGCTGGGTGATATGCATAATTACAGGTAAAATAAAGCGGTTTTATTGTCTGTGTCATGTTGGTTTTGGTCCCTTTCCTCTTGTTTGGTGAAATACAGTATCTAGGAATATCAATTCCAGTTTTTCAGTAATGTTCCCTACACCTCTGCCTTTCTAATGTGTAACACATATTCCCCATTATGCAGAGTCTTTTCTTAAGTTATTGTATTCCAATCTTTCAACAGCATCGTATCATCTCATTCATTTCCCTTCTGTAATAACTCTACATTGCGGAGACAGTTTCACTGAGCTACTCACAATGACATACAAGCCTCTTCCTTGAAAAGGCAGTGATAATTTGCTGCTGTGGGATATGTAATACTCTTCTCGATACATCACTCTGTATTGCTCATCCACCCGGTTCACTGTGGCTAACTGAAGTTCCTCAGCCTAATCTCACTATAACGAGGGGCGCGTGATTTCACATTACATAAAAAGCACTGCAGCCATATGGTCAACTTCTTTTTCTGCCTCCTCAATAAACACGCTAGCAGCTCCACTTCATACTCCGGAACCTGGCAGCACACCTGCTATTGTTTTTGTCATATTTTCTCCATTTTTCCCCCCTCTCTGGCAGCCTGTTTCCTAATCAACGGCGGCTGTATGCCTTCCAGGTTGGGATTGCTTAGTGTAGTGCCCCGTCTCCCATGTGGGATATTATACAAGCCCTTTTTCCAAGTCCAAACACATTTTAATCAAGCAGCTCTTTCCTACCTACCACGCTGCCGGCGCTCTGAGGAACTCTGGCAGATTACAGACATACTATGGGCCACGCTCGGCATTGCTAATTCAGGAACGACAGTTCAGCAAAAATTTGGGCACATATCCTGCAACGCAACCTGGGTTTACTACAGCTCTTCATGGGCGTTTCGTTATGATGGCCATTGACGTAAAGCCTTTTCGGGAAAGAGTGAGTCAGCACCACCCTAGGCCACCTTCCTTGGCCCAACATCCACCAAGTGTGGGGCTGGCCACCGCGGCCTCCCGCAGCCCCTCTGGAGCTGTGACAGGGCAGCCCGCCACACGTGTTGCGCATCCTATGCCACTCCGACAAATTATTTGCCAGTGAGGCAGCACCTTCATTAGCCAACTGGTTTGAAGTATTTCCAAGGGTGGTTAAGTATCAGCACCCCTATTTCAGAAGCGTGAAAGCTGGAGGGAGCTGGGCTGGTCACCAGGAGTTCAACGGGGGGGGCAGAATCATCAGTGCCTCCAGCCACGTAACATCCAAAG
>VZTU01004858.1:280-11911 GCA_013400835.1 Zapornia atra | reverse complement strand
TTTTTTTTTTTTTAAATCATTCCATTTACTGTTCTGGAATTTCTATTTTGGGCTTACAGTCCAAGCAAAATTTAGTGTTACAAAATCAGTACAAATTTTTTACATTAATTAGAACTTCTAAAATCGTTCAGGTTTTGTGGTAGCAATGTGTCTTACCCTGTCTCGAGCTACATGGAGATGGATGCCTGTGTAATTTTTCCATGGGTGAATGGGAATAAAGATTTCTAGAGAAAACGGGCCATAGTTCAAGAAATGGGAAATGCATTTCTCTCCCCAAATTAAGGTCTGACCCAGTGCAGAGCACCTAGCAATGTGGCTTCTCTTAGAAAGCTAAGTTGGTGATGGGAGTTGTAGCGGGCAGTTTTGAGATACTGTGGTGCCTCATTGCTCCCAGGGCAGTATTCCCAATGTTTCCTATCCCAGTGAGTAAAACTACCAGCAAGTGTGGGGTGAATTCCTCAAACTTCTCTGGGTGCCCAAAACTTTTCCCTGTCTCTTGTCACCGTTGGTTTTTGCAGTTGCAAGCACAGACCGTTCAGCAGGATTGACTATTGAATGTGCTGCTCTTGTTTGTGGCTGCCTGGGGCTCAGGGCAAGCAGGGAGCGATGTTTCTGGCTCAGGGAATTGGCATCTCTGTTGGCTGACCTCCTGCGTATGTCCCGGTCTGATCCCCAATTCTGATCAGCACCCTCCGCAAGCTGTGTAATGAAACAGAAAGGCTCTAATTATGTGATAGTCTACTAGTACTGAACTGTAAATGGCATCCTGACGCTTGAGCAGTGGAAGGCTGACTCTTAATGAAATTGGCCCCTGCAGTATCTCAGGCGAGCAGAGCTGTAACTTTTTAATGACTTCTTGAAGACAGGTCATGGTTTTATAATTATCTCCATCGCCGAGTGTACGGGAGTATCATTCCATTCCTCTCTCAATGGCTCTTACACTGTTTTCTCCTAGATTGTTAAAACTGCTTAATGGTTGGGATCAGTGTGTCCTTGATGTTTATTTTAGTCATTGCAGACATGCTTTTTACCCTTCTTATGTCTATGCTATTTGACTACCAGTGAGTGAATTTGCAGCATTTAAGCTGGCGTTTATTAATGACAGGATGCGCGGTCTGACCTACTTTCCTGTGCACTACCAGCAGTGAATGTAACTCCTCGGATGAGAAATGAGAAAACTGCCAGAAAGGCTGGTATAAAGGATTCATGGAAGACTCTTATGATCAAATACTATTGAATAATATAGCAGAGCTGCATCACTGAATCGACTGAAAGAGATAAAATTTGGTTTAAATAAATACATCAGGTGTGCTGTTCAGAAGGTGGAGAAAATAGCAAACATTTCTTTAATCAAATGCAAAAATTGAGGGTTTTTTCCTGTTAGAAAATTATTTTCCACGTACTTAAATAGTGTGATTTTTAGAATTCCAAGCATCTTGCGGTTACCCTAAGAACTCTTTGTATTGTGGTCATTCTACAAATAAAAGGTTAATTTTTAAGAGAAATTTAAGCGAGTTTGATTTATAAGGGCTTTTTGGTTTGTTTTTTTTCCTTTTTCCCCCTGCTTGTCAATTCTGCTACTTGGTGCAAAAAACCCCTCCCACCCAACACAAAGAAATCACTTTAGTCCTGTGGTATTGCAGATGCCTGTCCATTACTTTCCCACACATCATAAGGGCTTTAGGGAGCCTTTATCAAAGGTGTTTTTAAAAAGCATAAGGAGAAGGAGCTTTGAAAAGCTGCAGGTTGTTGGGTATCTTGCATGTTCCTCTGTGTCGCTGTCTGAGGGCATGTTTGTTAAGCAGCACAGCCAGTCTTCTCATAAACACCTGTTTCAGAGAGCATGAAGAAGAAAGATGGTAAGACTGAAGATCTTGACATCTCCTCTGCCTTGCCTTTTCTACTTAACGGTCACAACTGTGGTTGCAACTCAGGAGCATGTGAAACAACTCTGAGTTAAGCTTGGGTGGTAGAAGAGATTAAAATCACAAGATGTAGTAAAAACAATGGTTCTCTGCTGGGATTAACTGAACATCTTTGGGAATTTTTGTTTTAGCCTTCGTAGTCTGTAGCTCCTGACTCTCAGGAACATCTGACTTCCAAGCTAGGTACCACAAAAGCAGAAAAGATGGTCCACTGAGCAGGTACAAGCTCAGAAGTGGGCGTTTCATCTCAAAGGTGGACAGAAATTTTGAAGATCTGTAGGCATGCAGTCAGGTAGAAATTAGTAAATTTGGATGTATTAGTTATATTGGTCCTTTGTTTACAGGGGTGTGGAAAGGTTAAGAATCTAATTAATGCATTTTATTCAAGGCTGGGTGCAGAGTGGGAAGATAAGTGCTTTCACAGCAGTGTTCTGTGCGTTCCTTTGTTAGGCAAGAAAAATACCACAAACCATTGTGAAAGGTTGGTTTAGATTTTAGTTTGAAACAGGTGATTCTGCAATGTGTGCTTGGATATGGCTTTTTAATTCACAGAGTAGGTGTTCTATGACGAGTGAAAAAATTTCTGCACACCTTGCTGACTGTACGAAGTGGTGAAAGAAAATCAGAATTTTAGTTTGCCCTAATCTGAGAGCTGTGGCTCTTTTAAATTGCACATCAGCTCTAAAGGTATCTCTTGGCTTTCTTCTGGGTCTTGTGCATTATTGTATTGCAGCATCTCTGCTCCTCAGAGCCATATGTGTATACATTTTTCCCTCAGCTTCTCTCTAGCAGTTGTCTAGATGGATATTTAGTTTACCAAGCTCTAAAGATTTCTCTTAGCTGAAGTAGAAAGCTGAGGAGAGACTAGAGGGGATTTTATAGGGGCTCTTGCAACTTCTGTGGTGTCTTTCTGATTAGTGTGAAGAACTTTGTACGTGGTTCTTTACTGTTTTCCCTCAGGTAAGGTAGGTGCTTGCTTGGTAGAGTCAAATCTCCATTTTAATAGACTTATTTTATAAGTGAGTGTTGTGGAAAAATTCCTGTTTGAGAGGACCTCATCTAGTCTAACCTCCTAACCAAAGCATTGTTAGGTGTGAGGTCAGGCCAGGTTGCTCAGGGTTTTCTCTGCTTGAATCGTGTAAAGCTCCAGAGATGGAGACTACAACATGTTTGAGCAACTTGCTCCGCTGGTGGACTACTCTCATGCTGGAAAGGTTTTTTTCCTTGTATCAAATCTGATCTTCTCATTTCAACTTAAATCTACTGGCTACTGTCCTCCCACCCTGCACCATTATAAAGAGCCCAGCTCCACTTCTTCAGTGCCTCCTTGGAGGTCCTCCCAAAGCCATGTCTTCTCCAGGCTGAACAGGTCCCGACCTTCTATTCGATGAGTGATCCAGAACCTACCAGTTTGCTCACTCTCCCCTGGGCTTGTGTCTTCGTTGCACTGGAGGGCCCAAAGCTCCCCAGAATGTGATCTGATGAGTGCTGTGTAGAGGGAGATGGTCCCTTGCCTTGAGCGGCTGGCCTGCCCAGGAGGCTGCTGGCTCTCTGCTGCCTGGGTGCTGCTGGCTCACATTAAGCTCACTGCCCACCAGCACCCCCACAACCTCTTCCACAGACCTGCTCCAGCCCAGCAGTCCCCAGGCTGTATCATTGCAGGGGTTGTTTCTTTACAGCTGCAGGACGTGGCCTTGGCCCTTGCTAGATTTCATAAGGGTACTGTTGGCCCATTCTTCCAGCCTGTCTGGGTCCATCTGGATGGACCGTCTGGTGTCCCCATGGTGGTGGTGTCTCTAAACTTGATGAGTGTTAGTTCACTCTTCCAGAGCATTAGTTCAGGTGTTGAGCAGCACTGGTCCCATGGTACGTCCTTGCACTGTGCAAGATAGATTTAAATAGTGACTTTACCAACAAGCTTAAGCTTAATACATCAGAGTCAAATGTCAATGGCTGCTTGGCCTTGCAGTAGGACTTGCCTTGTGTAGCCATTTTTGTTAGGAAAACGAGAGCAGATGACAGATTTACATAGCTGCTGTCCTCTTGCCTGCAATTGTAGGTGGCAGTTTATTACAGTTTGTAGACTGCTTGATTGGGAGGAACAAATACGTGGTGGAGTGTTTTGAGTGGGAGAGCACCATGAGGTTTTGATCAATTGGGAGTTTCTAGTCTCTCTCAGATATCCACTGTGGAGTTGTTACTTTCTCTTTTTTGAGTAATGTGGCCAAGAGTGGAATATAAGAGAAAGATTTATTCTCTTTCCTAAGTGTTGTGACAGAAACGTGATACCTGTGTACGCTACCCCCATGCCTCACGTGCCTACACCTTTCTCATTGTCTACTGTCCCCTAATCCTGTAATCTGTGGGCAACTTCTTAAAGGAAACAGAACTTCCATTTTCTACTTGGGAGATGTAAGGTGGCACTGAGTATTGCTGGCAAGACCAGGTCTGGAGTCTCACAACTCCACCTCAAGAACAGAACACCTATAAACCTGTAAACAAACTAAAACCCATACAACCACAATTAAGGACATAACTGTTCTTTAAAGGTGGCTTTTTGGGGGTTAAACTTGTGCAGCTTCAGATAGATGGAGGTGCTAGTTCTCAGGAACTGAGCCTGGCATAGGAGCCAATAAACCTTACAAGCAGTTGGCATTGTCTGCCTGTTCTTGGGATGAACATACACAGCATAAAAGCTTGATAGTGTGGCCTTACCTTTGTATTGTTTGATGATTACTCTTCCTTGTTTAGTAGAAAAACAAAAGTTTAAAATACTAAGCTACTTCATTTGCTATTTAAACATAACTTTACTCTTTTTTTTTCTTCTCATTTTTCAGTGACAATGACAAATATTGGAGAAAAAGGTAAGATTTTTAGTTTGTAAGGGGAAATCATATATCAGGAGAGTATCGTAGTTTACTAGTAGAATTGAGATACCGATCTAACCTGTTTTAAATGATTGTATTTTTTGTGTTCCTCAGATACTTTTATAATCCTGCTCTTCCTGAACATTCCTTTAGCCATTCCAAATAGAAATGAGAAAAATTAGATCTTTTTACTCTTCTAACTGGCTTTCTGAAGTGTCAAGTAAAATAGTCCTTATATTCTGTTTTTATTTTTTTTTTAATCCATACCGAGGAAAGCTCTGTAAAAACCAGGACTTCTAAAGATGAGGAAGGTGTTTGTGCAGAGTGTGACATACTTAAATGGGAGGTGAATTTTTTTCTGCCGTTTCTCTTTAGCCAGTGGCTTTGAAGAAGCAGAATCCTTCAAATACCTATCCTTTTCAGAAGATAATAAAACTGCCTGATTAGCTGTCATTAGAGTTCCTACGCTGAAGCTGTAGCATGTTTAGGTTGCTCTTCCAGATTCTATTTTAATATACAGCACAATGTGGAAGTGTAAAGTGTGGGGCTGCAGAGCTTTTGGAGGAAGGGGTTGGGGGTTGGGAGACAAACCATATGCTCTTTAGGTTTGTGTAATCTCCAGCAGGCTTTATGAAGTCATTGGTGACTCCCTCACTTAGTAGGTGTTTGCCAATTAAGAAACATTTACTTGAAAAACTTCTCTGGGTTCAATGATCTCTGCCCCTGGAGGAGTGCATAAGCCTATCTGCAAGCTTGAGCACCTGCAGATTTGGAAATCCAGTTTCTTTCTGCCCAAAGTGTGTGTTGTTAGGCATTGCTCACAAAGCACTTTAGAATTATCAACAAAACAGATTGGGCAACATTAAATTTCCTTATTTTTAGCTGCTCACAACCTTGGTGAGCTTCAGCCAGTCAGGAGATATTTACCCTGGCTGTACTTCTGCCTTAAGTGTTTTCGTGTTGAAAAACTGGGCATGTGGGCCCCAGCCCTATTACAGGTTCCTGCAGATTTCCAGGCAACTCTAGCTATGATAGCTATTTTTAAATGGGTTGCCTTCCAATAAAGGGGTACACACAGATCCAGTAGAGCCAATGGGCAGCCCAGGGCCTCCCCCACAGTGCAGGGAAACTAGTGGATAGGTACCAGGAGAGGTGGCCTGTTGGGGACTGGGCTGGCTTGGAGGCCTGAGGTGCAAGAGCAAACAAGGAGAGCTTGAGTCTCGTGCAGACTTCAGAGGGGAAACGTGTGGGACAGTATCTTTAGGCTAAAATTTTGTCTTCCTCCAGTGGTGGTCTTTTTTTAATGTATGAAAAAGGAATTTTATTACCCATCTCAGTTTCCATGATTCTCACGACAATAAAATATGGATGCAGATTGGTAAACACACAGTGCACAGAAGTGGGGCAACTTCCTCTGCCTTGCCCTCACTTTTACCATTTAAAATACTGTTGTTTTTAAAAAATACTGATTTTGTTTGAGTCGGTCTGGGTTTATTTTTTTAGAGTTGATAGAAATGTTCTGATAAAAATGTGGCCTGTTCCTGCCAGATGCTTGTGCAATAACAGGATGGTCATTTAGTGTTTTATGCTTACGTGGAGTCTTGTTTTATCACTTACTTACACTAATGAGATTTTTTTTTTTTCAGTTCATTGACATGGCATGTGGCTCTCTTCCCTTGTCATCCTAAAAGCTTTGTACAGTGTTGCTCCACAGATTTTGTTGGCTTTTGTTTATTATTTTTAGCTGACTAAGGAATAAGAGTAAATATTTACTGTATTGGTATTTTTTTGAGTAAACAAACCTCAACACTAGAAGCATTTATTCTCCATTATTTTTGAGGCAAAATTACAAAAGAACAAGAACATGCAGGGCTACTGTTACTGCACTTAGACACACCGTCATGAATGTGTTATGGAAAATTCCATAGTACTGAATAGTGTTACATATATAAAACCATGGCCTACATACATTAAGGCAAGGTTTCAGGTTGTGTAGTGAAAGTACATGTTTCCCTTTTATGAAGGTTTTTGACAATCTTAAGGATTAATAGAAGTTGTATAGAGGCTCTTTGTGAAGCTTTTGTATAACCTTGAGCTCTCTATGGTCTGAGTTCATCTGTACAGCAGGGAAATAGTATTTTTCACTGTTGTGGTCCTAGCTCTCCTTTATTTGCTGCTGCTTTGCTCAAGGAAGTAAAGTCCAAGGAAATACTCTTTCCTGTGCATTAGATACAAATTTTGCATATTCTTTTTACTGCAGTCAATTACTTAGTAAAGTGAGAACTTTTTAAATGGAAACTCCTGTCCATCCATGGCAGGCTCTTTGGAAAAGGTAATGTTACCATCTGTGTTCTAGTAAAACAACTCAGCATAGTAAATGTTGACTGGCACCTATTAAAGAAAAAAATCTATGTTCTTACAGCCAATGATTTATTCTTAAAGTAGTGAATGAATATTTGCGTTTCAAGAACCTTCAGGTTTTTTTAAAAACTACCCTCTGCCCTCCTTCCTAAAAATCTAGCAAAACAAATGAGCTGGTTATGGTTCCTGCTCAGGTACCATATCTATATCCACTCAAAGACTCCCTTCACTCTAGTCATGGTTTAGGTAACTGTAATTCCTTTTGGAGGGATTGGGGGAGTGGAGGGGCTGTTGTTTTTTGTAGGGGTTGGTTTTTTTGGGTGGGTTTGGTTGGTTTTTTGCATGGCTGGCAGTCTCCCTACACAGTTTATAAGCTAAAAAGCAGAGACGCTTCGGTGAAATAAGATGTAACAAATGGGTAAAGGGACAGTGCTGGCTAAAAGATTATGGGACTTTAATAGGCTATTAACCACTCCCCTCGAAGTTCTGGAATAGATGTAGCCTGTATCATGACTTTGACCACACAGTCTGTATTTGTCTCATGTAAAGTTGCAGTGCAGTATTTTTGTTGCAAAGCATTTGCAGAGCCTCTGTATTTACATCTGTTAGAGTAACTATCTGTGAAACATACAGCATCCCTTTGTAAGTACTATGATATCACCAATGTGTTTGTATTAATTCTGTTCCTTTTTGATTTTAGTTGTGTGCCTGGTTGCTTACCACATATTTTTCATGCTGTTCGTCTGGTCATATTGGAAAACAATCTTTACGCTACCCATGAATCCTTCAAAAGAAGTAAGATAAACTTAAATTTGTTTCTCAGATAGCTTAGTCAAATGCCTGATTTTGTAGTATTTGAATAACTTAGACTCTGATCTCGTGTAGTTTTATACTGTGTAGAAAAATACAGATTATAGTTAAAGCTTAATAGGAGTAAGGCAGATTGCAAGAAATGTAATGACCAAGACAAAACAACTTACACCTTCTCTACGTTTTAAAGGTTTTTTAATAGCTTTTAAAAATTAGATAATAGTTATTAAGAAGAAATAAACCAGAAATAACCCACTCCGCTTGAAAAGGACAAGTTATTTGAACTAGGACCTTAAGTCTTTGCATGGGAATATAATTCTTTTCTATGGACAAAAAAGATACCTCCCTGTGTTAAAGACTTGCATTGCCTGTCAGCATCTGGCTGTCATCTTCTCAAAGCTTCTTCCCCATCTGTTTCGGTATGAAGGAACTTGAGGGTTGTTGCATGAGTGCACAACAGGTAAGCTGATGCTGGAAGGCTTCAGGTAAGCTGACGCTGGCTAAGCAGGAAGGGAGCTAGTATAGAACTGCATGATAAGGTGTATGAGTGAATATATACCCCAAGTCTAAGTCCAGCTAGTACAACAGTGTTAAAGAAGCAGCATCCCATTGTCTTAGAGAATATTAAGATACAAAACCATGTTCAACATGATGTAGCCTTGAGAATATTGGTTTTAGTACCATTTTGGGTTTTTTTTATTACTTCGATTTCACATTCTTTCTAACATTAAATTATTTTTTTTTAAAAAAAAAAGAGAGAATACTGTCAGCCCTGATGAAAATGTGCCCCATGCAACTTGGTACAACCAGTGCAACCTTTTGGCTTCTTCCATCTTGTCTTTGTAGAGAAACCCAACAGACCTCAGTAGGGGCTATGTCACACAACCTATGAGGTCAAGAAGAATTGTGCTGTGGCAGCTCTGGAGTTTGAAATGTCCACAAAGCCAATACTTATTTCAGCATGGACTCATAAATCAGGTTCCTGTAGCTACCATACCAACAGAAATTAAACAGCTTGTGATTTCTGCTGTCTGTGGTGCAGAGGTTCTCTTGTAAATAGTTTTTGTTCACTAATAAGATATGTAATTGTGGAAACAAATAGATTATTCAAAGTAATTGGCATCTTCCTTGAATTTCACACTGCAGTCTTTACTATAGCTTGGGGCGGAGAGCAGCAAAATAAATTAAGAACCTATTTCAGTTGGTAATTACACAGCAAAATATATGCATGTGTATGGTTACTGTAGTGATAATTAGAAGGGTTTTTAAATCACTGGGCTGATGCCAATAAAAACTTCCAACACATTTTGACAAATCGTTAGTAATTATAGTGGTATTCCAAAGTCGTTACACAATGCTACTGGAGAACTTCAAATGGGATATTAGAAGTATTGAAATTGGGTAATAGAAAGCAATGTGTGATGTTTCTGTGTTCTTTGAATTTACACAATGTTGCTGGCAGTAAGTGACATGTTTGTTGTTCCATGTCTTTTTTTCTGATCTACTAGAGCAGTATTTTTAAACTCTAATTAGGTATTTTGTAATGTTAAGTTACTGCTTGGCTTCCAGTTTCTAGGATGAAGTCTGTAACGGTGAAAGGATGTATTTTCAATTTTACTGACCTACAGCTATAGCAAATACTTGCTTGAAGACTAAAAAACAAAGATTTTGTGTTTTGTTTTCATGAATACAGCAGCTGGTGCAATCACACAGCCTGTGTATTTCTTTTTAAGCTTATTTCAATGAATGAAGAGATCTGAAGTTCTGACTTTAGCTTCCCTTTAAAAGACTTTGAGGGACTTCAGTGTGTGTGTAGCCATTCTGTATCTGTGTGTACCAGCTATATACAACCATTGCATGAAGGTGGGAGAGGAGATGGTTTCCCAGGCAGGAAGGTTTTATAGATGTAGGGCTATTCTGAGAACCAGTAGAAAATGATGAAGCTATAGCTCTGTGTACATCAAACAGGAAGCATTAAAAAAAAAGTATTCTGAACCAAGTTTCTGCAGTGAGAAATCCTGTGTGTCCCAATTTAAATCAATTCATGTGTTGACAAGGGTGTATTTTTGCTAGGGAAAAAAAAAAGAAAGCTGACTTGAGAAACTTGTGCTAAACAGTGAATGTCCAACTTCTGCTGGAAGGTGGTGAGTTTTGTCAGGAAGGTAGAGTGGTGCCTTCTCTGTGGAGGTGAGAATAGGCTCCTAACGGTATGTTTCTCTCCACTTTCTTAGTTTTACATGCATCACTTGCCTCTAGGAAAAAAATAAGATTATTTTAATGACTAGCCTTTCTGAGGCATGAATGTTGTGCAGAAGGCTTCTGGTACTAGTAAAGGTTAGAGACAGCAACTCTTCCTGCCAAGTCCAGACTTCTTTTCAGAGGACTTCAGCCTCTGCTCGTTTCTAGAAGCTACAGTGACAAAGCTGACTGTGTTGCAGAGGACTTTAGAGTATAAGAAATGCGGACTACCTGATGTATACCATGCATCTCTCTTGGCAATTTGTACCATCTCAACGCTTACTAGAGCAGTGTTTGTTATTGCTATTTTGGGCAGTGACAGAAGTTGCCCTCTCATGCAGGAGGGTGTTAAGATGTGATTATTCTGTCATACAGGACACCCACCTCTTCTTCTCTCAGGCAGTCTCTGAAGTTAAAGCACATCCTAATGCCTGCATGAAGAGAACAGCGACTCTCCAGTGGCAAAGAATAGAAAGGGAAATGCCAGACATGAAAAGAGAGATAAAGCTATCTTTTCTGCTGTTACTAATAGTGTATTTGTTTCAGTTAAAAACTGACATCCCTAGCTTTATATACATTATCTTACCTTTCACATTACAGAAGTTAACTGACCTTTCAAGAGAACGGTAAACTCTTGATCCTTCTCTTGAGAAGGGTTGCTTATTCTTGAAGCATTCAGCATTGCATCACCACCAGATCAGAAATAATTTAAATTTTGTCTTCAGTTGCCATAAGCTAAATTAGTGGTTTTAGGAATACTGGGGGGTTTGCTGTAATACCTTGTACGTGCTGCTAATCTGTCTTTAGGTAATGAATATGTTTTTCTTTACATCTCTGCAGATAGTTCTTTAACTTAAAATGTGCTAACATATCTTTGATTTTAAAAATTATTCCAGTTTCATCTATCATACTCAGACAAGGAATCCTTAGAGAGGGAGCCTAGAGGTGAATCCCAGCAAGAAGTCTTAAGACGGGCAGCCAAGGATCTTCCTATCTATACACGGACGATGTCTGGAGGTAAATAGGTGTTCAGGAGACCACCAAAGGCAGAAATTTGGTTTGAATTATAGGCAAGAACTGCTTTCTATAGTTCATAAAATAACAAAAAGTGAGCCAAGAACTTAACTTTAATGTAGCTCTATGCAACTATGTTTATTCAGTGGAAAGATTGTTGTAAACTGCTGCATACAGTTTAGGATTTTAAAGGGGATTGATAAATGTTTACAAACTGACATTAACAAATAGCCTGTAATACTAACAAACTCCAGAAGAGGCTGTAGCAGTCTCTAACTGTGTAGATTTCTTCTTCCATAGGTTTTAAATAAATTAATTAATGAATCACTACCTGCATGTCATGTTTAGCTAGATTGATCACAGTAAGAAACTGTTGGTGGTTCAGTTGCAAGGACAAAAAAAGTTCTTCCAAACTA
>VZTU01004857.1:0-34767 GCA_013400835.1 Zapornia atra | reverse complement strand
AACCTGTTCCAGTGATCTACCTCTCTCATATTGAAAATTTTTTTCCCAATATACAACCCAAATCTCCCCTTTTTGAGTTTAAAACCATTACCCCTTGTCCTAGAGCTACGTGCCCTCATGAACAGTTCTTCCCCAGCTTTCTTACAGGCACCTTTCAGGGACTGAAAAGCCACTATAAGGTATTTCCCCCATCTTGCCTCACAGGTTACTAATCCCTCCAATCTACCAAGCTGACCCAAAGCTAACCAGGCTTGCAAACATATTGGGAATATTTAAGCCAACTCAATTCATTTTGACTGAGTCAAGGGCAGAGGGTATACTCTTCAAATGTATAGAATTACATAACCATTCAACTTTCAATGGTTGAAACGGATTTAGAAATTCAGCCAAAGCACAAAAGTACAGCTGGTCTTTTATCCTAAAGTTAGTCCTGATCTGAGGGGCTTGGGGCAAAAGAGGGGTTTCAGCTTTATGCACCTTTGATTCTTGAATGGGACTTGATTTCTGACAGTGTCTAGCTTGCCTGCTTCCTTTAAGATACTGGTTATGTTTACAAAACTTACCCTTGCCTTTTTACCATCTTTGACGGAAGAGAATGTAAAGCTTTGCGTTGTAACACTCTCTTGCTATGAGGGTGGTCAAGCCTGTGGAGAACCTGTTAGTGTGAGATGGCAGATAGTATTACTGAGCTTATTTTAGTCCCTGAGAATTTGGAATCAGGGTTTGTCACTGCACATCTCTGTCTCTGCTTACAGGAGGAAGGCTATTTCTTTTGCAGTTTATAACGAACTGCATTAATGCTGTGTGTGAATTAATATAGGAGTTGATATTGTTTAGTGGAAAAAAATGTATACCAAAGAAATTTTTGTAAGAATGGCAGATTTTAAAAAAATCTTCTTTAAAAAAACCTTCTGTAAGCTAGGAAGAACAATATAATTCAGTTTAATCACGGGATACTCCAGCCACTCCAAGCGTGTTGCCAGCAAACAGCAGCTGTACACCACATGATTTTAGATAAATATGTTTGCAGTGGCAAGCTACTCGATTCATAGCACATTTGTCATAAAATCTTTACTATACTTCTTACAAGTGTAGATATTTTATTGAATGGCACTGCTAGGTTGAAAGGGGTGATGCTAAGCAATTGGTTACTCAGCTGTTCAATGTGAATTCTTTTTTCCAAGTTTCTAGACAGGGAGATTGGAGGTCACTTGTGGATTGGAAATAGTTAGGATTGGCTGGGAGTAAGAAGGAAAGGCGCTAATTGTAGTCATAGGGGTAATGATATGATGATATTGGAGAGATGAAAAAAGTGGCTAGGGTGGGTGAATGAAAACCCTGCAGAGACAAGTAAGAGAAGATCGCTGCAATGTTAAGAACTATAGTTTCCACATTTTTAGTTAAGTCTTTTTTTCTGAAAAAATAACAAAAGTGAGATGTCCATGGCTGGGTTTTCAGAGTTTCTGAGAACCAGAGGATGCTCTCGACCTTACTGATTTTCAGAACTGTTTGCTCAGCTCTTCAAGGTCTGGTTGGATGGGGCCCTGGGCAACCTTGTCTAGATCCAGGACTGGAGGCTGGTGGCCCTCCCTGCCTGTGGCAGGGGGGTTGGAACTCTATGATCCTTGGGGTCCTTTCCAATTGAGACCATTCTATGATTCTTCAGAGAAAACATATTTTTAAATTACATGAATAGAAGCTGCCAGGTAAAATAAAACTTTCTCCCTTCACACACTGCACAACTGTCTTCTGGGAGTCAATAATTGCAAAATTGAAAGGGTTAAGCAGGCGAGTATCTCTTCTCATACTTCATGAAGGGGCTTTTTGAAAATTATTTTGTGAAGGGTACTTTGAATACAGTCTCTTTTGTACTTTGAAAACAGTGAGGAATCTTTGGCAAACAGGAAAAACTAAAGAACTAATCATTAGGAGTTTCTGCAGCTAATTTTTTTTATATAAAAGTAGGAATTAGAATTTAATTATCTTGTATTGTCCTCAAGGAAGCTGTCCTTCTGTTATCTCATTTCTTTTTCTTGCCATCTTTAAAAGTGCTGCTATCATGCTTTCTCTTACTCAACAAATAACATTCATAGAATGTAGATTGCTCATACTAGAAACCATTCTGAGGAGGTTTGAGTTTTAAAATTCATTGGCTTTCATGTAAAACAAAGTTTCTTTCTCCACTTCAATTAAAATTCAAGCATTTACGTCCCATGAGGATTCTCCATCCTTACGTGAGTTTCAAGAAACCTATGGACAAATTGATTGACAATTATTATATAAATGTATCAAGGATGTGTAAGAAAGCAGAGTTCAGCCATTAAAACTAAAATTAGATAAAATAGAAGGCAGATTATGTATAGAATGAACTGCATTCTATGGGAAAAGAGAAAGCTAAATCTTAACTAACATTAAATATAAAAAGGAAAAGAGAAACAACTTCTGTCTTAAATTAAAATAGCAACATAAAATGATTCCAGCTGTCTGATGGAGTATGATATAGCTACACCAACCATTTGGCCCAGCTCCTGGCTGCATCTGAACTGTGTACAGCATTGTGTGTGTGTGGGGAAGTCGAGAAGCAAAAGTTCTTTAAAGCTGCTTTTGTACTTTTTATTTCCAGTCCACTGCGTAGAGTACAGCAGGCTCAGAAGTGCTCGATTCTGTGCTCTCTGACAAGTTTTCCCTGTGAGCTGATTTAGCAGCAGGGGTGGGACTTCTGCTCTGCCTTCTTCCTTTCATGTCTGCTGTCTGTGATGTAGTAGGTAGGGAAGAGTACTGATAAGGGGATCCTGTGACCTTTTTTCTTATGCTGTAGAAACATTCCCCAGCTGGAATCACCATTGTTTCTAGTCTCTGTGTTTCTGAAGAATGGGATTTGAGATGTTTAGGAAATAGGGTAATTCATGCATTAAAATGTTGGCATTGCAATCTAGATGGATTATGGGTAAACTTGTACTAGGTACTGTTGAAAGGCATTTAAATAGCAATGCAATTATCAGACTCATTCATCAGAAGTTCACAAGGGGAAAGTCCTGTTTAATTCAATAGGATATCCTTCTCTGATAAGGCTATCTGCCAAGTGGATAAAGGGAAGGTAATGGATACAGGTTTTGGGGTTTGGTTTTTTTTATTTTAGTAAGGCTTTTGATCCTGTCCCTTACAGCATCCATGTCAGAAATTATTAAGAATTGAATGGAAAGCAGAACAGAGACCTCATATTGGCATTGTATAAATGTGATTGTATGTAGATTTATTGATCTCAAAAAAAATTTTAATGGAATTTCAGAAGATTCAGAAAAGTCACAGAAAGTTGAGCAAAGAAAAGGAAAGGCTTCAATGAAGGAAGCAGCTAAGTAAAGATTCTTCAGCCTAGAAAAGAAGCAACTTTTAGGTGTTATATCAGATGTCTTTAAAGAATCCTGAGTAAATTTTGTAGCCTGCAGAGGATGAATAAGGAATGGCAGTTCATCCTCCAGTACAGAATTAATAGGTGTCACATGAAGATAACTTGTTGTAGGGTAAAAAACATACAGAAGATGATTATTTTCCATAAGTTGTAATTAAGCTTTGGAATACCTTATAATGGGATGCTGCAAATGCTAGAAGTCTATATTGCTTTAAGGGGAGACTGGACAGATTCATGGCTGGGAATTCTGTTAAAGATAAATTAAAAGGCACAGAGATCCTTTTTTCTGCAAAATGTACCTGGATTTCGAGTTCTACAGTGTAATGTTAGAGATTATATACTTAGTCTATTTTTATATTATAGATTAATGTTCTTAAAAGTTCATTCTTTCCTACATACTAATTTTCTGAACACCCACTTTGGACCACGGTCAGAGGCAGGATGGTGGGCTGACCCAGTATAGTCATTTGTATAATCTATATTCAATGAAAATCTCTGTGATCTTTCTGATCCTTAGAAATAAGAGATGCAGAAGCTTCATAAAATGAAAAGGCTGGATGAAGGATTTCACTTACTTTCCCTAGCCCACAGGCAGAGCCACCTCTATATTTGAATTTAATAGCTTAGTTTTTATTTTATAGTTGTGCATTAAATAAATGTTTTGCTGGTGATTTGAATAAAGTTATATTAGATCTTTTGTTATGTAATAAAGAAAAAAACACGAAATAAGTGGTTATGGTGTCAGTGAAAAGTTTCTGTATCATATGTTTAGCCAACTCATTTAGCTGACTAATTATTCCAGTTACAGTTTGAGTTCTTTATACAAAACTGCCAGAGTTCCTCTTTCTCTGCTTTCCCCATTTCTTCTTTTGTACCTGGCATCCCTAAGAATTAGGCTCTGTGCCTCTTCTCCAAATATGTTAATTATCTATGGTCCACAATGAATATTCTCCCATATCTATTGGAGCAGGGGTAAAGTATAGGATGCTTTTAAGAAGCAGGGACATTTAATGTCAAAGTTGGTCTTATTTTCATAACAGTGGGTAATATGGACAGCATCTTACAAATCCTCTAAAGAGCAGTGTCATCGTTGTGGTGCAGTAAAATTATTAATTCTGCTCTTCAGGTGGTTTGTTGTTTTGGGTTTTTTTGGAGTGCTCAGGATGATTCAGATGTCATCCCATTATTTATCTCACAGGAGAAATGCTCTCAGAGCAGTACTGGAAAATTTAGGGAATAAAGAACTCTGTATGTTAGTATTTGGACCATCTTGTTTTACAGACTTGGTGTTAGGACTAGCTCTCCTACTTACTGTAACAAGAACCTCTGCTTTACTATCAATATGACAAATATTACAAAGTGTGGCAAAAAACCAACTGAAGTCCAACATCTTGATATCCATATATGTCAAATATCTGGTTTTGAAGTATGATTTGAAAGCTATTTGTGAATAGAATGCAAGTGCAAGTATCTCTACATACAGTGCAATTTTGAATGGATGCTCTGTTCTCATTTTTTGGAAGCAGAAATCTTGGAGTCCTCATCTTATGAGTGTACAGTAAGTTTTAAATATCTCAGAACACCCCTTGATATGATTTTAGTCTGTGTTTTAGCACACTGACACCAGAAAGCCTCCATGTGGGTTTCATACAAAATTTATAGAGAAAACTAAATAATAGTAGTAGGCTGTCATCACCACAACCAGATAATCTATACAATATATCTTAAGAATCTACTAAACCTTATATTTACTAGATATTTACATATAAATATATGGGAAACATTGTTTTTGGTTACCTAATCCTAGACCTGTGCACAGAGGATCCTGAGTTCATGAGGCCTTTAATAGGTACTGAAAAAAGAATTCAATGTACTTCACATAGATGCTTCAGTCATATTCTGAAAAAAAAAATAAAAAAAACCCCTTTAATTTCATTAACTGTTCACTGAAACCCAAGATGACTACTATGCTAGGTGTCTTCTAGGTGTCCATCCAACAAACCTAATAAGTAAAAGGAGAGAGATATTTCTATATTTTCTTATGCATCTTTCTATTGCTTGGATTCCTTAAATGCCCTCATCAACATCAGATTATTCCATTATTCTTACAGCTAATGCAGACATGTCAAATCTGTATTTTACTAGTCTTTTCTGAATCCCAATAATATGTCAAAATCTATTTCTTCATTATGATGAACTATTCAATACAATTTTATTTAAGATAAACAATATTTTACCCGCTGAAAGAGCCAATTTTTTTTGTAGGCATGACTCCATAGACCATGCTCTCATGAAGCCTGTATCTTGTATCTTACTGAAGTGGAGGAATTATTTTTGCATAAAAATTGATTGAGGAAGACAGGGCTATGTTTTTTTTTAAAATCTAGAATATTTGGGAGAAATTGTAGGCTCTTGCTTATTCTCAATAAGTTTGAAAGTCAAACTTCCTTTTTGAAAATTACTTTTTTCAGAGGAAGTGTAACTGCTGTGATGCAGAGACTTTGAGAAACAACAAGGATAGCTAAATCCAGAAGGAATATCTGGAATTGTTTGGTATCTATATTTGCCTGCATGTGTGTAGATATGTATCATCTACATGCACCACATTCAATATAGCTAGTACATCAATAATGCATTTAGAACTAAAGAAACAAGTGCTTTTCTGTTAAACTGAAAGTTGTGAAATTCTACATCAAATTGTCTGTGTCAGAAGAACTAAAAAGAAAAAAGAGTTGGCATTTTTACTCCTAAAGAAATTAAACCTTCATTATATGCTTAAAGTGTTATACTCTTTAATTCAAATCTATCCATCTAATAAAATATGAATTCTTGAAATGAGAGAAACTTAATTACATTGTTGGGCATCTTAAAAGCTGACTAAGGAAATATGAGTCTTGTTTCTCATTATAAAGCTGAGAAAAAATTTAGGCAAAAGGTGTTTTATTAATGTATCCAAAAGAGATAAAGTAATCATAGGTTTAAATAGCAAATTATAAATGTGCATATTCAGCAGAAATAATTTTTTTCCTTGTGTACAGTCAATCATGGTCTCACAGTAGGTTCCCAGAAGTCATGACCATAAATTCCACTGTATTTGTTAGCAATAAACCTTGTATTGTAATTAACATGATACGGAGTTTCCTGAGGTGCAGCACAAATCTGTAAAGTATGGCATTTGCAGCATCTTCTATGAATTTAAGGAAACTCTTTCTTTTGAGTCATGCAGTTCTGTTTTCAGTCACCTTGAGTTCTTTGCTGGTTTGTGTTTTGGTTTTCCTCTCCTTTTAAGGATTTGGAAAAAAAAACCTTAAGAGGGACTTTTCAGAACGTCACAATTTGCTTGTAAATACTTTAGCACTCAGAAACTTAATGGGGAAGGTGAAAATTAGTAGGTCTACTGTAACTATGAAAATGTCCTTCAGCAGTAAAAACATTAAGAGTCAAATAATTCATATGCTGATAGCATGTTACTGAGGATGAGTGACAGGTTCAACAGTGAGAATTGTTAATGTATATCTAGTGCACTTCAAAAGTTTTGAAAGCCAGCCTTTGCACATCAGGTTTTTTTCCCCTAGTTCTGTGAACTCTGGTGTACTGAAGGCAAGGAAAAATTATACATATTATGGACACTTTTATTAGAGGTATGGGATTCTGGTACAGATAATGATCATATGTAGGCAGCTTGAGTCCATTAGCCTTTACTAGCTCTGTCTCAGCAGTAGCCCTGAAAAGTCACCAGTTGGTCTTTGCTGGTTTAAAGTAGTTTACAGTAAAATGTAATACGTGCCATTGCAGAATTACATGTTTTTACAATTAAAATTCTAGGTGCGAGATGTGATGAGTGTAGTGTAGGAGCCTTTGTAGAACAGAATAATCAAAATTTAATTGCTCACTTTGAATTTGGACAGAACACTGGGGGTAAGAAGCCTGCAGTAGTGAAAAGCAACATCTGATTCCAATTATCAGATTTTAGCTAACTTTCCTATAGTAAAGACATTTCTTTTATAATGTATGATGCCAAATATAATAAATAATATAATAATAAAAAAGGAAAACAGAAATCATAGAGCTATCATTCTAAAAAAAGGCATGAAGTAAGATTACAGTTCATATAAATTTATGGAGACTATGATATAAAGGTCACTCTTTCAAGTGTACATATTTGTGTTAGAATTTCTTAAGAGTAGTGGATACAGAACCAGCAGATGACTCTTAAGAACTTCCAAGAAATTGTACTGTAAACCAAATATCACACTACATCTGGCAACATTTTATTCTATCTGGAGCACATAAAATTTTCTCCTGTGATTCAAACTAGAAGTTACATTCCTTCCATTCTATTTTCAGGGCTTTTTAAATATGAAGTCTGATGCAAAATTAAGAAATACCTATTTTGGTTTTGCTTAAGAAGCTGTCCAAAAGTCAAGAGAAATGCATTAATGGTAACAAAGATATCTCTAAATGCCTGGAATTTGTAATTTAATTATTGTTAAGTAACAAAAATTACAGAAAAGTACTGTTTGGGAAATATCATGTTTCGATTGGGTTGTTCCAGTTAAGTACCTATTAGAACTCATCCTAAGGTTAAAGAAATGCCTACTGAGGGACACTGAAGCTGTGATTCATTAAGAAATTCGTAAGGATTTCCAAAGTTCCCTCTCTGCCTTGCAGTATACTGTATTTTTATTGTGAAATATGAACATGGATGACTGTGGTGTTCTCTGTGTAATCTATACTTGATCTGAAAGTTTCTAATAGAATCCAGCTAGCATCTGAGAAGTTGGCATCTTCTCTGAAATGAAACTTTTGAGGCTCTCCAATCAATAATGCATGTATGCAGTTATAATACTTACGGAGTGAAGTGTTTTTCACTTCGAAGTGCATTCGCTTTCCAAATTTCAGATTTACTCTATATTTGATGTTTGGAACAAGTTCTGTCTACGAATGACTCAACTTCAAAACGTTTTGTTTGCACTGCAGAATATGATACACTCTCCATTGGGAAGCTGCTAATCTGGCAGGTTGAGCTGGTTTTCCCACTGACTTACGGAGTGTTATGCAAGCATTGCTATCCCATGACTTGAACAGCTCCTGTTGCTTTTACTTTAGATACAGAAACACAGATTTTTAAAACATCTTGTAAATAATAAGGTCCTTTGTGAAAGTTAAGTGCGTTATTTCAAAATTCCTCTTAAGTGATACAAAGGTCTGTATGGAATAAATATGATTCCAGTTCCTTTAAGTGCGAGTTAAATGCTTTTATTTTTAAACAGAATATCCTTTTCTCTCGAAAATCTTTAAATATGCAGCATGTCATTTAAGACCATGGTTTGGCTTTTGAATTTGCCATGTTCAGCAAAATATTTTCCTGAGGAAAAGGTGGATTACCCAACAATAAAATCAACTTTCTTTCTGGGGGTAAATAGATACTTTGCGGAATAATTCAGAAACAAAATGTATTTTGAGTCCCAAGCTATAGCATCCAGGCATATATACACTTTATAAATATCTCATCCACAGAGGATGAGTACCATCTAGAGGAAAACAAAACCTTTAAAAAAGAGAAGCAATACTGAATTAATGAAACTAGTTGTTACCTAAGATGTTCGGATGGAATGATGAGACTCCGTACCCAGGGACTATGGGTTTTGTTGGAATGGCAGAAATACTTTCAGGTTATTTTAAAAGGTAAATCACCTTTCATGAAAATACGCTTATTATGTAACCAATACAAGTTGATCCATGTGAGGGAGTTTTATACAGCGAAATGAGTCATATTACCTCTTGTTTGCATGCAAAGAGAGCTAATGGAATTCCCTGGGCTAGGGCTAGCGCTTCTGGCCTCTTCAGAAGAGGCCAGATCATGATAGAATCTAGAGAAAAAGACAATGCTCTTTGGTTCTCAAAGAGCCAGTTAAATGTTAATATATTTGTTTAATTACATAATTAAGACCTACACTGGGAAAGAGAGAGGCTTTTCTTTAACCTATTGCACTACACAGTAAATTGTAAAGAAGCAATAGATTTTTACTAAATAAAATTTTTTTTGAAAATAATCTATATGTAAGGCATATGCTACAGATGTTGGCTTAGGGACTAAATAGCAGGAAATAAAAACACTCAAGTGATTTAGACTTCGTAGAGTTTACAGATGCTTTTTGAAGATGGGATTGGAATCTACTTTTCAGTCAGCTATTTAGTTATCATTCATTCATTAGATCTTTTATTCAGTGTTTGAGGTTTTAGTCCTTTACCTCAACTCATGGAGGCGCTTACTTGTTTTTTTGAGTGGCCTGAGTCACATTCCTCAAGCAAACCCACAATGGGTGGTCATAATACCTTGGCAGTCTGGGAGAGTCCATCATTAACAAATAGCTCTCAAATAGCATGTATCATGGGTGGTCTAA
Source organism: Zapornia atra (assembly GCA_013400835.1). Classification (NCBI taxonomy): domain Eukaryota; kingdom Metazoa; phylum Chordata; class Aves; order Gruiformes; family Rallidae; genus Zapornia; species Zapornia atra. Next base: position 24,951 of record VZTU01004857.1, on the reverse strand, counting down.
GTTTTCTGGAAGATGCTAGAATGGGAGTAGTGCTCTCTGTTTAAAGATGCACTCTTCATTTAATTCATTTAATTCAAACATTTAATCCAAACTATGGATAACCTTGTGACAGCTATTCTAGTGGGAAGGAGGGAGACATTATAGAAAAAGAAGGTTTTGCATGCATAATAACTTCATATGAAATGGTCTAATAGGTCACAGTCTCATTTTAAGGCATACTTTGGTTTACTGGCTTTTTATTTTTTGGTAAAGAAACCTTTTTTTTCAGTAAAGAAAGTTTAGAGTTTTCAACTCTTAAGTTTATAACTAGGTGGCAGGTATAGTTACTAGATTGCAGTAATGTAGTGAAAAAATCAAAATATCTGATTACACATCTTATAATAACTTTAATGATAGATAAACTCTTTAAAATGTATAGTTGCATTCTTCTGAAAGAATACAGTTTTGCTTCGTAATACTGTATATAGTTGCACCCTTGTGCTGCTCTTGCCAAACCACAGAATTTTTCCAGTCCTTAAAGTTGAAGGGAATTTGTGTGCCAAAAGGCTGTAGGAAAACATTGATTTGAATGATATTTGCTTAGTATGAAACTAAAACACTTTGATTACCTTGCAATTAGAGAAGAGTTTCTTTTTGTTTACGGTTTCTTAAGAATGACCCTACCTCCAATAGAACAGTTCCTTTTGTTTAAAATCTCAGTGGTGATATTGCTAATGGTTTCAAAGCCTTCTGTGTATTCTCCATATATAAGTGTATTTACCCATTCTTGGTGGTTTATTTCAATGTATTTATGTCAGAGATATTTAACCATGACAAATCAGCTAAGTAGCAATGTTTTTTCATTTCCAGTAGTCTGGGTGTTTATGAAGTAGTCTTAAGGTCATCTTTTTATAAAATGACAATCCTTCAATAGCAAAAAAAAAATGTTAAAATGAAGAAAAAACAGAAAAAGCATATTGCCATAAAGCAACTAGGGTTGAATCATACTAGAGTTTTGTGAATATTTTCAATGTTGCATGTCAGTTGTTTATTAATTTCTGACTTTTTTTACTCTTTGGACAAATTATTAACACATTCTCAGCTCTCAAGAAACAAATGTTTCTATATTTTTGAAGTAAAAAGTAAGCAAAAAAGATACTATTTGCACGTTTTGTGTGCTTGTTTGTCTTGAACAATGGGAATATTTCAGCAACATGAAATAACAACATCATCCTAGCAAGGATCTAGCATTTTCATGAAGTATCTTTCATTGATTTAAGACAAGTCTTTATTTTCTACTACATCATGTTTGATATGTACAAGTAACCTGACGAGAGACAGGATGCCATCCAGAAGAGCTCGGACAAGCTCAAGAAGTGGGACCATGTAAACCTCATGAGTTTCAACAAAGCCAATTGCATGGTCCAACACAGCCTGGAACATGAAGGGATTGAGAGAAGCCCTGCAGAGAAGGTCTTGAGTGTGTTGCTTGATGGAAGCTCAACATTAACCAGCAATGCATGCTTGCAATTGAGAAAGTCAGTTGTATACTGGGCTGCATGAAAAACTCTGACCAGCTGTGATGTGACCAACATGACTGGTTGAGGGAGGTGATTTTCTCCTTCTAGTTTGCTCTCCTGAGACCCCCATCTGGAGTACTGTGCACAGCTCTGGAGCCCTCAGCTTAAGAAAGGCATGCAACTGTTGGAGCCAATCTAGAGGAGGGTGACAAAGATCAGAGGGCTAAGCAGCTCTCTGATGAAGGTGAGATGAGAGTGGGGCTTGTTTGGTCTGGAGAAGAAAAGACTCTAAAGAGACCTTATAGCAGCCTTCCAGTACCTGAATGGGCCTGTAGGAAAGCTGGAGAGGGACTCTTTGTCAGTGTAGTGACAGGAAAAGGGGTAATGGGTTTAAACTAAAAGAGAGTAGATTCAGATTAGATATAAGAAAGAAATTATTAATGATGCTGGTGGTGAAACACTGGAACAGGCTACCCAGAATAGTGGTAAGATGTCCCCTCTCTGGCAACATTCAAGACCAGACTGGATGGGGCTCTGAGTAACCTGATCTAGTTGAAGATGTCCCTGCTTATTGCAGGGGAATTGGACTAGATGACCTGTAAAGGTCCCTTCCAACCCAACTATATCTGATCCATTAATCCAGCTTAATTTTGTGTGTGCAGGGAAAAGATCATAAAGAAATAAACTACACTGCATTAGTATGAGTTAATTCTGGCAGACAGAGAGTGACCTTACGGTTAGTTAGGAATGAGCTGGCGGCAATTTAATGGTTGGTTATGCAAACATATAAGCCAGTCTATGCAGTTAATGAAATCTGTAACACGTGTCCATTTAGTTGTAAATAGGATTGTTTTCCCTTGTCATTTGCTGTTTAGAAATCCATAGCTAATTAGGCTCCAAAAATGAAAGTTTGTTCCAAGATCAAAGTAAGCAGCCACCCTAACATTGATTTTGCAAGTGTAAATTTGACAATTTGTTTTAATTTTCTGCAAGTTTGCTTGCTGATGAATTCAGAATCAGACTCTTGATTTCTTTTGATTCCTAATGTGAATCTTAAATGTTGCCTCACAACAAATTGATTTCACAGGCCACTTCTCCGTATATTAGTGTTTATGAAAAGCTATCCCTTTCTGATTTTTGAATTCACACCATTGTTGTTTGGTACATGAATATGTAAAACTTTCTGTATGCACACACACTCACAGAGATCATCAGAAAGTCTAAAATTTGCCATCTTATTCTGAAGAAACTTTTAGATCTAACTAATATTACCAAAATACAGATGTTCAGGCATGTCCAGTGTTCTTACATGCCATTTGAATATTCCTGTTCAGCAAAAATATTTGTCGCTGACTGAAGGCAGTGAAAGGGAGGTGGGAATGCAATCTTGTTAACTATCCTCTTTGTGGGAGGGATGTTACTAGTATATAGTTTGTTTATGGTATATTTCCATACCAGAGCCCTAAAGCTTTGGACTGATTGATGGTGAAATCAGCCTTGTAGAATTAAGCATATTAGAAAAGTTGTTTATCATGTGTAGTTGTGTACCTTAAACTATTTGTGACTGCCATTGCAACCTGCTTATAATGGTGATGCTATAAATATTCTCACCTGTCAATGAAGACATTTTTCATGCTACTTAAGAAATTCAGATATTTTGAAAAAAAGTTAATTATTTCTTTGGGCAAATGAAAACTTTTTTTTTTTTTGTCTGATGGGTAATGGTAGAGAAATCTTTCATGGGATTGCAGAAAATGGCAGCAAATTAATGATCTATTTGTGCTTTTATATGTATTAGAACATTTCTAAATGGGAAGTTAGTTTAGGCAGCAATCTTTTCCTGTCAGTGCAGCTGAAAAAATATTTTTACACAGTTAGATCTCATATAGGATCTGATACCCTGCTGAGGTGGACAGGTCAAGGATAATTAAATCTTGCAGAACAGTTGGCAGCACTTTTTTATTTGAGTGTGTCTTTATCAGAGCTGCTCCATGATAATTTCAAATAATCTTTGGTTGTTGGCTTTGATGGATAATGCAGAACCTTGGTTTGAACACTACTCTGCTTTGGAAATTCAGCATTGATCATGTGCCATTTTGGGCTTATTTTTGTAAGCCATTGCAAATGGTACCAAGTACGGTTTGTGAAGAAAGTGTATATATACTGGCTCAGTTACCAATACAGCTCCTGATCAGAACTGTCCTTATTGAAAATCAGCTTAGTATTAATCTTCTCTATGATACCAAGTTGAAACATTCTCAATGTCTCAAACACTATTAATGAAATATCTTCCCAGATCACTGGTGGACTTTTAAAAGATATCATTTTAACAGTTTTTTCAGAAAGCAAAGAATCTGCAGAGTGACTTTTAATCTTTCAAATATTAATAGACCACAGATGCTGAGGATGAATAATGAATTGTAGGCTGATATAGTCAACCATCTGTACTTTGCTTTACATCAAAATTGCAGAACAAGATTAGTCATGCCCATTCCCTGCCCCTCCCCGCGCCTTGTTGGGGGGGGAAGAAGGGAGTAAAATCGTGATGAGTTTTAAGTTTGCTAAGAAGGGAGGGGTGGGGGGAAGGTGCTTGAAGACCTGGCCGCTTCTTATCTCGTTCCAGTTCACTGGGTGTAGTAGTTGTAGTAAGTAGTAATAAATCACTTTTTCTTTCCTTTATTCTGTGCTGTGTCTGTTTTGCCCATTGCACTAACTGGAGAGTGATCCCTCTGTCCTTATCTCAAGTCCTAAGCCTCCCAATATCTATTTTCTCCCCCTTTTCGGCTGAAGGGGGGAGTGAGCGAGCGGCTTGGTGGGTATTTGGTCTCTAGTTAGGGCCAAAACCACCACAACCAACTACTTCCATTTTTGCTGGTTTGTTTTTAATGATTTCCTATGTAAAAATTATAATAATGCAAAACTGATTAATTACCATGTTCTCAAGAAATTGTTAAATGTCGAGATGCATGCTTGTCAAAAGCTTTGACAGGGCAATGAGCTTGCCAGACATATACTCTCCATGTAGGCTTCTACACAGCATTTGATCAGCCAGGAAACTGTGCCCCTTTGAAAACTCCATGACTCCTGAGTAGAGCTGGAAGGAAGTAGGTTGATGATATAGGTCTAGGTAAGGAAAGAGTAGCAAAGGAAAGAAAACAAAGGGAGACAGAAGAAAAAGGTGGACAGAATTACCCATTTTGACTGAATTCCAGACATATAGGAAGGATGTATTACTTTGGGACCAGAGTAGGGAATTTTCTAAACATCTACAGATGAGCCAGAGACTTTGCAAGAAGGTAAGAACATACTTATCTTTAAAGAAATTATTTCATGAGCATCCATTGTGTGTCTTCTTGAAGCAGAAAGATTCTTGCTGCAGGACATAGTTAAAGAAAATTTAGAGATTGCTTACCCTGCCTTGTTGGTCTTTGTGCCATAGAAGTATTCTATGGTCAATGTGTGGACAACTGTGAGTATTGGAATTTCACATCAGACCTACATTCAGCATGCCCAAAGCTAAATATTCCAAGTTCCAAAGAAACATAATCTGTGTTTGACATTAGCAATTTATGTTGAATGCTCATTTTAGGCTGTTTCTTGGAGATGTGGAAGACATATTATTATAGCTGATGTAATACAGTATTTTTTTTAACTGAAAGGTTATATAACGAATAATAATATGGCTATAGATCAAATGTTTTGAAACTAGTAAATCTCTTCAATTTAAAGAATTGTGCTATTAAAGAGTAATAGCTGTCTTTCCACTTTTAAGTCACAGTAATATTTTTTCTATCTGGCTGTGAGTCCTAATTATGCTGCTCAGAGTAAACATGAAATTTTCTCCAGACCCATCTGTCTCTAAGTCTTTATCTAATAACTTTATCCAAAATCGTAATTTTTTATTAATGACCTGCAAGAATTAACACTCTGGAAGATGATAGTATACCTTACATACAAGTTTTCTCCATGTATTACCATAACAGCAAACGCTAAAGACTATTATGTTTATAATCTTTTCAGGTGTAATTTTGTTTGGCATTAAAACATAGTATTTTTGCTTTTCCTATTTTAGCTATTAATTTTGAATAAAATATATTCTTTTCTATCTATTAATATAAAAATATATCAATGTGGCATTTATTATTGAATGCTGCAAATATATAACTGTTTTATTCTTTTAAATGGAGGGGCAGGCTAATAAGTTATTTATGGTAAAGATGCCTGACAGATGAGTTATGCTTCTGTGTAAGCAAAGTACTCAAAGTTTGATATGGAGGCAAACTTTGCAAATCTGGTAGTGCAACAACTTAGATCTGATGCAGTGACAAAAAGAAGGGAAGGTGGTGGCATGGTCAGAGTGGTGGAATTCTGATTTTTATTCTGATCAAGGGGTGACAATAGTGAAGGAAAGGAAGGATGAAAGCAATTGGCAAGCTGAGCAGAAAGAACATTGTTGTAAGGAGACCTAGGCTGTTTAAAGGTATGTGGAAGACTATATCCTTGAGATCGTAAGCAGAAAGAAATTGTAGGACTAGTACATAACCTAGATGTGATGATGTAGAAGGAAATCAAACTAACAGATGACTTCCAATTTATTTGCCCCAGTAACAAGTTGGTGTGTACAATGATGAAGAAGGTTTGACAAAAAATTGCAGTGAAAGATAAATGAGAATCCTTGTTCTAATATTGTTGGATTTGAAATAATGGTGATTCATTAGATATGTGTGGAGTTAGGTCTGGAACAGAGGTTTAACTGAGAGACATGTTTAGCAAAATAATAGTTTGACATCTGAAGATGTAAAAAGAGGGAGGAAAAAAAGAAAAGGGCGTGCTTCTGTGACATGTTGTAGGGAATTGACTGAGAAATGAGAATGCTCTTCTGAAAGACCAATTTATGAAGCAGGAAGATAATCAGGACAGAGAAGAATCAAAGAAGCCAAGAGAGATCTAGACACTGGGAAAAACCTTGGTAGTTGTATTGAAGGCAGCTTGATAGATGGAAGTGATAAGGATGACATTTATTCTCAGTTGTGTCTAGGAACAGATCATTAGAAGGATTTTCAGGATTCATTCAAGGGCAAAAGGTTCATTAAAGAAGAGAACTTGAAAAAAACCCCAACAAAACAACCCACCACCAAACCTGCGAACAGCATATTCTTTGTTATTAAGTAAATGAGAGGTGATCTATAAATAGAGAAACAAGTGTAGATAACAGCAGGCCTTTTAAGGACACAGAAACTAAGAGTGTTTACATTGGAAGGTGGAAAAGCCAGTGGACATTGATGTGTTAATAAGTAAGGGAGAGAATAAAGGAAAATAATGGTTGAGACTGGACCTCAGAGGCAAAGGAAGGAGAACAGGAGAGATGTTCCTCTACTGACAAGGAAGTAAGCATTGCAGTATGGGAAATGAAAAAGAAGACAAAAGTTGGAAAACACTGTGGGGAAATAGTGATGGTGAAGAAAGAAACAATGGGGATTACAGACATAAAATTTCATACTAGAAAAGTAGTGTTATTTAGCCGAGGTAGTAACCACACCAAAAGCAGAGAAAGAAAAGCAAAATGTTAATTGGCAGTTCCTACAGTTAAAGGTGTTCTGTTCATCTAGCAAGATTAATCAGGTATGGTTGGATTGATGCTCTTGGATACACATACATACTAACCAAACTTAATCGATCATTTGGGCATGGCTTTGTTGGGTTTTGCTACTACAATTCCTGGTAACCCATATTTTATCTTCAGTGGAATTTGTCTTTGAGATATTTCCTCACAAAGGTAGAAGAGATAACCCTTCATGGAATATGCAGAAATCTTTGCAAATGTTCTCTGTTTAATCTATTTTGGTATTATGTGTCATTATGCAAAGTGCTGTGAAATGTATGTTTTGGGGGATAAGAATAGAGTAACCTTTAAAAGTTTCTAATATGCTTTCCCCATAGTTGTAAGTTGTTTGAGCCTCTTGAAAACTTTTTATTTTCCATGTAGGGCAACATAATATTCATTATGGATTAAACTTTATAGAAATAATGGCAACTCTAGCATCTGCTGTCCCAAAGTGATCCATCAGTCTTACAACTTCTTTAAGTATTGACTTTTTTGAAGTACTTAAGAACCAATGGTGTGAACTTATGCCATTAATAAAACTTTGGATAATTACATGTCAAAATAGTTATACTTTATGTTCTCCCCCATGAAATACTAGATTCCCAGAAGGGTATTTGCACCATCCTACTCTGCAGTGATATATGGAATATATTATTAATCTGGTTGATTTTGCTTATTCAAAAGGTACTTTAGGAAGGTGAGGAATTAGCACTGTTCTTACCTTCACACCTTGACAGTTTAATATCCTTGGTTTTGTACTGTCACTTTAAAAACAAAACAAAACAAAAAAGGTTTCAATTTGTTAAATCTTTTATTCCTGAAGGAAATGTATCTACTAGGTAAATATATATTAAGATTTCTCCCTGTTTCTGGTCTGTCTGTGACCCAAAAGGAGAAATCTTAGGCAAAACGACAGAGAAAAATGTATCACAGGTTTGTTCTTTGGGATATATTGGAATATATTTGGAAGTGATTTGACTTAAAATTGTTTTTCAAAATAAGTATTAACATCGTAATACTGAAAAATTATGTCAAACAATTGTATACAGTTAAACTCTCCGAATAAAAAAGAAACAGAGCACAGTCTAGAAGGAAATAAATACAGGAAAACTGTGTATTCACACACAATTTTAGTGCAAAGCTTTATAGTGCTGGAAAAGATAGAACTGACATTTATTTTGTAAAATGAAAAATTCTTAAAACAAGCAAGGTTAATGAAAAAATACAAACCTCCCCCCCCCAGTAAATACGATGTGAGTGAAACCAAGTTGATTTGTATTTGCAAGACAATGGCATTTGAAATGAAATGCATTTCACAAGAATAGTAATAATTAAGCATAAATTGAATTTTTCTCTAATAACCATATGGGACAAACTTTCTGCTATGAAACAGTGGATTCTCGTTTTATTGTTCACATGTAAAATGCAAAGGATTACAGGGATTGCTGTGCATAAGGATGGACTAATAGTAATAGTAGTGTCAAACGTACTTTTGTGAGTATGTCCAATTTTCCAGACATATAACTTCAAAAATAGTATAGTTTTAAATCCCAGAGCTCTAGGAAGGAAATTGTTTTAGTAAGTAAGTATTCTAATTTAGAAAGCAATAACATATTAGTAAGTTACACCAGAGCTGTTTTGAAGACATGTTAAAATGTAGAGAAGAACTTGATATCAGCTTAATTAATTATACAAGGAATTTCAATCCTTTAGAATACAAAGTATACTCTCAAGGTTGAAAACTGGGTTTGACAAATTTTCATCAAATGTTTATAACAGATCCACAGTGCTATTTTATTTGGCTGGTGGGTCTGCTTTTCAAGCCAAGAGCTTGGCATTTGATTGGCCTAAATAGGACATTATACAATATATATGGTAAAAAAACTTGATATTTGGAGACAGGATCTCTTTCTATATACAGAACCTTGTTTAAAGGTTAATCATTGCAGTTGCTCTTATTTTGAGGTAATTTCAAAATATAAGCAGGAGTGTGTTTGTGTTTTGTGTGCGTAAGTGACAAGATTGTAGCTATAGATCTCACTCTGACTGACCTTAATGGAAATAGCCATCCATTTTGTTTGGACCAGTGCTGTGTCCAGAGGCTGTGATGGAATTATAATAAACAGCCTGCTAGAGTCATACCTGGAGCCACTGACAGGTTGTGTAACATAAAAAGGAGGAACCCAAATACACAAAATAACATAGTTCTGCATGGAAAGGTGAATATAGAATAGCCTTTTCCAAGTTAATTCAACAAAACATTAAAATCTTGAAGGTGTGAAGAACAATTCCTGTAATTATTTTCTGTGCAAGTATTCCACGCAGGTGTAGTGGGGCTGATTTCCATAAGTTTTCCTGCATGTCTAGGCATCTGTTAATAAATTTAAAGGATTTAGATGTGTTAAGAATAAAATTAAAACCTGACCTGCATACCTTGGCAGCAAACAAGACCCCAGACTTTTATATCTAGGCTCTCATAACCGCTGCAGTACTGCAGGACATGTTCCTAATCTTCCAGTGTTGACTATTTGAAATCTCTAGAGCATGTACCATCCCTCTTCATAACTATCCTGTGGAGGTAAATCTCTTCTGCTGTAGTGCTTTAGTTATACTCTCCATATTCATCTTCTGGATTAGTTACTGGGTTTTTTTTTTGTCTGTGTTGCCTGTGTTGACATTTTAATGTTCATATGACCATTTTCTGTCATTGTTAGTCTCTCAACCAATTTGTTTAGAAGGTAATAGAGATTCAGTTGTGCCTCCGTTTTGGGGGCCTGGATCCACTCTTTGTTTTCAAAGGTAGACAACATACATGCAGCTAAATGTTTGGGTATCTGAACCCTGAGTTAGGCAGAAGTGTCAGGAAAAACCCGGACATTCTTTCTGCTGTCTTTGTCTCATCGGGAACTCAAGGATGTTCACTCTTGGATTCTTATTTAATCACTGAGAAAAATTTGAGTTGTCTAGTAGGGAATTTGGTTCTATATTTCAAGGGGTTTTTTTTGGTGCAGGCTTTGTAAAGAAGGGCATTTCTGGCTTCTGGGTGGCTGCTGCACTAGAGAAGGAGCTCAGGCAGTTCATTACAACTTGGATACAAAAACAGGTGCTTCTGTATGTTACATGTGAACCATGATGAGTATAAAGTTTAAAAAAAACAACAACCAAAAAACCCACCAGCAGAGCTCTGCTTCCTGTGAAACAGCCTGTGTCTGCAGTGGCCTCGGGCTGTGCTGTCGGCTTGGTGCCAGGAGCTTCTGCTGCCAGCCAGGGCTTGGCCCCATGATCAACCTTTTCCCAGTTTCCCTACATTGCAAGCTCTCCTGCCAATAGGACCAGCTATAGGAAGATGCCAGCTTCTCTGCTCCAGGACCAGTCTAGGAAATCCTTGTTGTATCTATCTTTTGTCTTCATCCAAGGCTCCAGTACATGTTCTTTTGTTTCTGCTTTTTCAAACTGTTTTCTTCTAGTGCTATAAATACAGTGGAAAGTGGGGCAGCATGCGCCCAAGAAAATTCCTTCACATGCATGGTAGTGGTAACTCCTGATTTCAGGGCCTACTCTGCTTATGAGTGGAGTCTTTAAGTTTGTTGACAGACTTGTCTAACTGCTTGGAGTGAAGCTTCCACACAAATGATATAAATCTACTCCAGACTACAGGAATATTTTGTAAGTCTAAAGGTTAAAGTGAGTTTACTTGACACATAATTAATAATGGAACGGAACCTGCAGATATCTAGTGAGGTGGACTGGCATACAAATGTTGAATGCAATCAGATCCTTTCAATCCCAGAAGACCCATTTCTTCCCCCTTTATCATAAGGAGTTCTGTGAACTGCATGAAAATGCACTTGGCATCCATCTCTGCTCAGTACTTTTGTGGAAGAGTATTTAATTTTTTCATATGCTGACACCCCTAACTTTGAGCAAGTGACATTTTCTCCCTCTACAGACCACATCATAAAAAGCAATATCAACTTGCTGTGAACCTTTATGTCTGCAGCCTCGTATCTTTGTCTCAGAATGAAAATTACCTTTTGGTGACCGATGTCTTCCCTAGAAAAAGGCATAGTTTCAGGAGTTTCAAAAATAACTATTGTGTGTTATTTTGTTTTCCTGATATCATTATTCTTAAAGCTTTCGCTATGTTCCTCTCTAAAGCAGTGCCAGCTTTGAGCAAATCCACTGTGAACATCCTGGAGAGAATTAGCATCAGCAAGATGTTTGCTCAATCCAAAGGAACTCTCAAGGAGATTCTGGAAGTGTTTCTCAGTTACTTGCCACCTGAAGATTGACCTGTCCTTTTATTATGAATCATGCCACTAGTCAGATGTGGATGTCCTTCTAGCACTTCTTTGTTTGTCTAACCAGTTATGCTAGGAGTGATACTTCTGGGGGGGGGTCACCCAGTGCTGGAGTATGCAGGGATAATCACTTGAAGGAAAACATTGTTTCCTTAAAACCTGGTGGGGGGATGAAGGGGGACGGGGAGCGGAGGGTGCGGATTCTCAGGAGAGGTTTGTGCATATTCACAGCTGCATTCCTTCCCTTTGCTCTGAAGTCCTTTCTCAAAGAGGCTGGGTTTGTATCCAACAAGGTGGGGCACTCTCTATGGCTTTTGCCTCATGTTCAGAGAGCCGGAAAGGGAACAGGGGAGTGCAAACTTTGAAGACATCCCCAGTCTACGATACTTGACTCCACATGCATGCACAGACTCCAAATATCTGTGCACATTACCCCAGAGTTACTGACAAATAGCCTCCCTTTGTCAGTAAAGGCTGAAGTCCTGACAGCAGGAAGGACCTAATTATGTAGGTGTGCATGAAGACTGCAGCTTTGCTTTATTTGCAGGCTCGGCATAGTTTAACTGTTTTATTCCAGCACTGTAGCTGAGCTAATAACTCTTGTTGGACTTACTAGCTCACTGGAAGGTGATACCAAACTCACATGTCTACATTGCCTGTGAACTCATAGAAGTAATTCTGCATAGTGCTGTACCAAACCATATGGACATACTGCCTGGAGTCTCTGTTGACTCAAGGATAACAGCACCATGGTCCATTTTGCAGTATAGGCATGCCCCAGATTTCATGCCTTGAAGTTCTTTGTTTTTGTTTCTATTATAATATAAATAACAGGCTTCTCCTTAGAAGACTTAGAGCTGTTTTAAAATCTGGGTTTAAATTTAATGTTTACATTCTAACCACCCTTGAGTTACTTAATGCAAATGTTTTTATATGTATATTTGAAGTACAGCACACTGAATGAGCTTGTTACTTGACATGCTACATTTAAACTTCTCATTTGGCTGTACAAATCGTGCACTTAGGAAAAACACATTTTAAGAAAGCTATTAATCTATTTTTTTTCTTTTTTTCTTTTTTTTTTGTGAGCTATGAAATTCCAGGAAACTAACTCTGGTTAGTCTTCTGTTAGTGTTCTGGGTATTATGTGAGTGTATACTATTTTAGTAATTTTTTTTGGTTCCAAATTTCAATGTGGCATTGCAATTTTTCCTGCAGAATATTTCCCCATATTTACAATTTTGAAAAGTTAGCAATAATCAATGAATATTCAATGCTCTGAAAATGAAAATATTATTAATTTTGTGTGTTGACCATATTGATAGATACAGAGAATGTTTCCCATGGTGCATATTTAGGGGCGTTCATATTTTATAGGATTATAGTCAAAATTATATGTAGCATGAAGATATTTTGCATGTTGTTCACATAAATAATATCATATTTCCCTCATTACTATAGGATAAATAGTTGGTTATTAATAGAAATTACATTAAAGTAGAAAAGAAAAATATAATTCAGTTAGTCTGTAGCATCTTACTTTGAAAAGAAAAAAAAGTAGAAAATCACAAAGACATAAAAATATTTCTAGAGAGCCAAAATGATCATTTACATAACTGGTTTTAATTCAGAGGGGTTATGAATGGTAAGACTTTAGCATCTCGTATTAAATAATGGATTTACCCAAATAGAGCATGTTGGCTTTTAGAAATGAAACATGCCCTAAAAAAAAAAAAAGTATTTTATTTTCTTTTGTAAAATAACAGATTTGATATGGAAATCTTTGTGATACTTCTGTAAATGCCTGAAGTCCCTGGGCTTTGGCCATGGAAGTTGGTTCAGATTATTCTTTATGGTTGTTGATCTAGTATCTGCCTAGTGAAAGCTATTTGTTCCTAATAGTCTGGCAAGCCACTCAGTTCTTCATGTGCTGAGCTCTCGGATCTCCAGCACTGAGTGCACTGAAGTCATATCTGAGGAATGTGTCAATTGAGGAGCAATCCTCTTTTCTGAGAATCTTATTCTCAGAATATTTATAAACTCGGTACATAGTATGCTGTCTCGTCATGCCCTTCTCCCCTCTTCCCCATATATATATGTATATTTAAACCCTTTTCAAAGTGCATGACTGGCAATTTTCCAGTGCGGAGTATTTATATAATCTGTGCTGTCCAAAAGGTATCACGCTAGTGAGGAACTGACAAACAGCAAAGTGTATCATTTGTAGGAACGTAAAATACAGTCCTTATTTCCCAAGTTGCAGCAAACAGCATTAAATAATTTGCTTATGAATAGTCTCCCTATTTTCATATAAGTAATTTCACATATAGCAATTCCGCTGTTTCATCGTCAGATTGCAATGGTGAGGAATCTGGAAATTGCACCTTTGATGGGATTATTTCAGCTACCAGGAACATCAAACTTCCTAATTTAACCAAGTTAAAATAAAAGTGAGAAGCAAAATCAGTTCATGCTTTCCTTCTACTCCTGCTTCCTTTTGTGGGGGAAGAAGTGAAGAGTATTCCAGATGTGATGACCTACTCCTAGAAACAGTGCAAGGTTATGAAGAAAAAAATACCTACACTCTCATCTCCTGTTTCATGCAGGGATTGGAGACTATTGAAGAGACATTTATATTAAAGTATCACTAAGACTTACAGCATGGATTTAAAAGATTTAAAGTTCAATCTACACAGGATTTTAATTATCTTAAAAAATTATTTTTAAAATTTAAACTTCTTCAAAACACAGGAATCAAGTTTTTTGTTTTTTCATATTCTATATCAGTCTAGTGGAGGGTGTCCCTGCCCATAGCTGGGGGTTGGAACTAGATGGCCCATAAGGTCCCTTCCAGCCCAAACCAGTCTGTGATTCTATGATTCTATTATGTAACAAGGAATATATTTAGAAAGTCAGTAAAGCAATACTTTAAAAAAACAGCTTTACCTCTGTAACACACAAATTCTCTGTTTTCCTTGCTTGTGATCTCTTGTCTGGTATACCTGCCTCTTTATTCTGTGTGCCTTCACAGCAGCCTACTATTGGTAGTAGGAAAGTCTGCTTTTCCCTGTTTCCGAATCAGATAACCAGGGCACTAAGAGGCAGTGTTTTGCATTTGGTCATAAAGGTTTGGTTTTCCTGATAAAAACCAAAAGCAGCCTGAATACATGCAGTGGAATTAAAACAGGGATTTGGACTTGTTTCCTAATCTGACTAGTGTAGCGCGGGCTTGAAGACACTCATGAACTGGTGTCCAGCAGGGTTCCACGAGAGTGGTTTGGGAAAGAACTACTTTTTCATGCTGTTCAGTAAAAGATCTATGTGTGGTGCCAGAAAATGCATTACTGGGACAGTTTCACTCAGGCAATAAAAGAGAGAAGGTGTCCTGGCTACGTGGCAGAACAAATCCCATTGTCAGTTCAGAGAACCAGCTGGTAGGCACCCTTGCCATCTTAACATACCAGTGATTGCTAGGGAGGCTTCATGACCTGTGCTTTTACATGATAACAGGCATGTAGAGAGCACCTGTGAACAAGTTGTATCAGCATAGCATGGTATGCATGGTTTTCAGATTACTTGTCAATCATTAGTTTGAGCTTACATCCAACAGTCTAGAGTTTTCCGGCTATTGCACTATCAGAAAAGCCAGAGGCAGGCTTTCTTGGCTTTAGACAGATGGCATCTCTGAGAAATTCCTCTTAACAAGAATGATCTGTCTTTATGTATCTACAGTTTTTCTTTTCTTTAGATACATGGCGCTCTATTTTGCTGTTAAAGCTTTGCATCTCAGAATGCTTTTGCAGTTACTAATGTCAACAACCATCTCAAAATATAAGTCTATTTGGAAAAGTTTCAAACAATCATCTGTGGAATGACAGAAGTGCAATGAACATTCCCTCTCCTCAAGATGGTTATGCATACTGTAGTGGTCATGAATGGAAAATTCATCCCACATGGCTGATGCTGCCATAGAGTGTTGTAACTGCCTTGTAGCTTCCATACAAGTCATCTTCCATACTTTGATAAGTGAGCTTGCTGATTTTAAAGTCAGGAAAGCCCTCAGAGTTAGGGTTCATGCGTGCTTTTTAGTGTGTTAGATTCTAAGAGACAATAGCCCATGTCCCTGAGAATAGAGCTTGTGGACACTGTAAAGGCCCATTCACAGAGCTACCTGAACTCTTTCATGTACAAGCTGTTGCAATGTGTCACTAAGTATTGGGAAGATACTTTTTTTTCATGCGGTGAAGTCTCATGATGTTTTATGCTTTTTGACTGCCAACAACTGTACCTCATTATGCATGGAAAACACATTTGGCTTTTCCTTTTCTTCAAGGTTCATCTTAAGAAATATGTTCAGTAGTTGCTGCCAGAAGTATTTTTCACACAGTGGGATCTCCCTGGGCTTTCTGTTTCTTTCTTCAGGAAAGTGATAGTATAGTACTAGTACAAAGGGGTTATTTTTATGAAATTGCATTTCCATGACATCTATCAGGAAGGTAAAAGTCATGTACAAATTACATGTATAAAATTACACTTTATTCTCAGGTTAAGCTTTGTTGCATACAGATATTTATGGAAGGTGGAAATACACATTTCCTCTTTTCTACCTTTTTAGGCCAGAGGAAGAGACATCTGGGATTTGTTTTTATTTAGTCACTGTTTTTTCATTTTAATAAATTTTGGAATACATGTCTATTACTTAGTGTGCCTAAAAGTCATTAGTAAATATAAAGAGACTTTAATAAAGTTAATTTATATAAAAAGATAGTGCTGTATTTAGTAGGGCTAAGGCAGAACTGTTGTTGTGTAGCATTTCTATTCATGTAGTGTTCTTTAAAAATTACCTTGGTGTTATTTTTAGTATAAATTACATTTACAAATAAATTTACTACATCTCACCAGACTTTTTGGTATGGGCATACAAGAAGATTGCTAACTAATCGCTTTTTATTCTTTACTGAAAATGTTAACCCAGAAGTAAATCCAACAAAATTTAGGATGCCTCCTGTCACTTTGGTAACTGCAAAATGTTTTAGTGATATATATCTCTTTCTTTTAGACAACTGAGACAATGTTGACTTTCTATGAATAAGAAGCCTTTGTATCTTTTAAAATCTTTCAAACTGTGGTGACCATTTGAAGTGTATCTGTGTACGCCCTGAAGAAATAAATCCACTTGCAGTTACGTTCAACTGGGTCCAGATTGGCCAGTCACAACTGACTTCTTGATGCTGCTTTGTGCCTATGTGATCAGTACTTAGCATCTACTTTTTAAAAAAAAAGTTGATCTTTCATTCTGCTTTTCTAACACATGATCTTTATGCCAGTAGGAGAAATTTTGTAAATTCCATATGGGGATAGAAACAAAACTGCCTAAGATGAATCATACAAAAAATTTCCATTTACTCTTGTATTTTGTTTTGAAAATGTTGAGTGCAAGAACTCATAGAAGTACTTGCACACAAAAGTTTATTCTTTTGATAGTTGTCTTTCTCTTGTGATACATTATTTCATGATAAAGTGACTGTTTTAAATGCAGAAGTTAGATGAGAATGTCAGGGTTTTGAGAGGAAAACAAAAGCAGCCATATACTTTAAGTAAGCATGTTCAGTCAGTTGAATGTGGAATAATGAAAGAAGAAATGTGAGCCTGTTACATGTTTCAATTTTAGGAAGAAAAATCCATTCCCCTGGTGTATCAAAGATAATTAGGGGTATAAACCAGCTACTTTGTAAGAGGACTGCCTGACCATGCTTGTGTGGCTAGCCTTGCATGAAAGAATTTTGGGGTTTTAGTGTATTATGTTGTGAGCTCATGTCCAGATTTGTAAGTGGAATTTGAAATTGTACACCTGAGTAGGACACAAGTAAAAACTCTTTTTCACGTTTCCCTCAGTTTTTCTCGTTACTGAGTGAAGAGACAGGAACGTAATGACAATGATGTCATGCAAACATTAGCAGCCTCAGAGATTAAAGCAGTCTTTTGAAGAATGTCTGAGATTACATTTAAGATTTTTCAAACTCATCATTAAAGAAAATGATCTGGAAACCATTCCTGATCATTTGTCCAGCCATGTGAGCTCTAAGTATATTTTGCAGACTTTCAAAAACTGGTATTGTAAAAATATAGTAAAAGTGTTTTCTACATTTAGAAAAAATAGTTTATTAGATATTTTCTGATGATATATTTTTATCCTTTTGAATTTAATGGAGTTCTTTAATGTACCCAAGAGTTTGACTAACCTTGGGCATCCTTTCTTCTATAAGGAGGACTGAGGCAAATAATATAATCTACTTCATTGTACCCTTTGTTGTTGCTCATCATGAAGTGTCTTCAGATCCGTGCTTCACCATTCTGGTATCACAGAATCACAGAGTGGTTGAGGTTAGAAGGGAGGTCATGTAGTCCAACCCCTCTGCTCAAGCAGGGCCATCTACAGTAGGGTACTCAGCATGGTGTGCAGACAGCTTTTGAGTATCTCCAAGGATGGAGACTCCACAGCAGCAATCTGACTGCTTCAAGATTGGCTGCAGTGTACTGGAACTATGAAAACACTTCTATTCCAGCACCCCACATTTAAAGTGGAATAGGTAAGAGATACATCTGGATATGTGGCTGACTAAAAGCTCCCAGATTAGCAGCTGACCTCTGGTTTGTGCAAATTTCTGTCTTCTGCACAGAACTTGAGCTATGGAACTGCAAGGAAAGGAGAATTTTGTGGAAATATTGTGGAATGTGGAATATGTGAAATTCTTAGTAGAATTCTTAGTATAACTATGAAACTTTCAAAAAGGAAACCTTAGACACAGCAGTTGTGGAAAAACTTTAAAACCATTTCCTAATGCCCAATAATCAAATTAGTGGGGATGTGAAACAGGTTCTGACTGGAGGTGTGGGAGCAGAAAATTTTTTGTTCCAGAATGAATCTTGATAATATATGAAACAGACCAACATTTCTTGATCTAGGGTTTTTTGTTTTTTGTTTTTTTTTAAATTATTATTCTGTATTCTATACCCCCTTTTTTGGGAGATGTCAGGGCAGGTTATTTTTTGGTTCATCTGGAAATGAGTGACTCTAAAACAACTGCTGTGCATATAACTGCAGCCACATACCATAACATATACTGGAGGTTGTCTTCCTACCATCAGTTTCCCATGTGCAGTATCAGTTCTTTGAAAGTACCCAAAAAAGTGGCAGCCTATGTCTAGAAGAGCTTGCTGTCTGGATTATATATATATATACACATGTATATGTGAAGCAAGCATTGAATGAAATATCCAGAAGAAAAAATAAATCCTTCATGAATCACATTAGTCAGCCTTTAGTTGCAGCCCATAACCAAAATTTGCAGGAAAACTTTCTAGATCATGTCTCCTGAGTGAAGTGAGCTTCCCATGGACTAATCCATGGTAAGGCACTTCCCCCCTCACCATGTTGCTCTTACAGATTCCTTTCTGGGGGCTGTACCCTATGCCATTTTGTGGAGAGCTATGGTGATCATCTTGAGATTTAACTGTGTGGTCAAATTTTGTGATAGAAGGATCATTTGTAACTGAGATGTAACTGATTATGGTAACAGTCAAAACAATGGAAATTTGGAGTTGCAATATGGAAACCAGTAGAGTTACCCAGTTTAAATCCTGCCAGAAATAAGAATCTGTTCTGAAGTCTCTCAGTTGTTGCAACTGAAAAATATTTTTGTGGCATTCCTATTCCACATTTCCAGCCCCTCAAGATTTTTAAGCAAAGATAATTCTTCATGAGTCTCTACAGAACAGATGTCGCAGTTGATATGAATACCTAAAGCAGAAGTGGTAAACTTTGTTGGTGGTACAAACCACAAACTCCTAGAGATTAGTTCCAACTTTTTGTAATTGCTGATGACTTTCCTTTTGAGTCCAGTGGTCCCAGGGCTTCATCCAGGAACACAGACATTCTTCTGGTTTTTATCAGAAAGCAAAGAAGCACTGATTAGCATGAACTCTCAAAGGAAATCTCAGATATGAATACTCACAGGCTGATACCATGAACTCTGAACAAATAGTACAGGTTTGGGTTATGTTATTCTAACAATGGAAAGATGTAATCATTCTGCTGCTTTTATGTACAAGCACCAGCAAAGAAAGACATTTTTAATTCCCTCAGCATAATATCCTGAGGCAAACCAGCTGTATTTTACATTGTGTTGTGTGTTTATCTATGTTAATTGATGTGTATTTATAAAGATATGGTAATACTACACAGCATTCTTGTTTAAATGCAGCTTTCTGAACCTTTGTGGGTTCTGTAAGGGAGGCTCTGGGTGTTCTTTGAAACACAACCAGCACATAACCAATTTCTGAAGTCTGAAAAAAGTAACAAGCAAATTTTATATATGTGTATGGATAGTAACTCATGCATATATGCTCATATAAACATTTATTGTTCATGTATGGCATGGTTTTACCAACTGTGGGGTGAAAGCAAGGTTATAGCAGGAGAGGTGGTATTTGTGGTGCACTGCCTTTTTTTGCATTGGGAGCACACATATACATTCATAAAATGCTTTCTTCTTGAAGTCAGTCCTCTGGGAACATTACATCATACTGAGCAAGATGGCATTGCCAAAACTTATTTAATTGTTAAAGGTTTACTTTTCCTCCTCTGTCTTTCTGCTGGCTAGTGATGGGCACATGCATGGCTTTGGTTATTTTATTCGCTGCCCCGCATGCGGGTTCCCGCACCAGCAAGGTTCGCTGTGTTGCTGTGTCACAGACAGACAAGTGGACAGGAACAGGGCAGCATGTTTGGCCTCTGCTGTAAGAATCAGGGTGGATGGACTGAGGTGTGATGGAGGGCTGGGTGCATCATAAGATGGGGTATCCCACCATCTCCGGGATGGAGGGCAGGAGCCCCTGCGTAACCCCCTCAGGGATGCAGGGGATGTATGGAATACTAGCCAAGATGGATTGAAACCCTGCAGTCTGCAGAAATTAGAAGTGTCCTTGCCAGACTTTGTTGTCTGAGATGTGTTTTCCCTAGATTTGCTCCTTATTTTTTTTCTTCTAGATCTGAATAAGTCGAAGAAAATTTCCAAAACAGTATTTTTTTTCTTTCTTTTAGATAAACTGAGTGTTACATCAATGTATGATTTTGATTAAAAGTTAAGAAGCTGATACATGTGTTTGAAAGGACTGGATAATTCTGGTGGAAGGCTACTTAAACAATGTATACACGTCGTATTTACCTGCTTCCATTGCTGTTGCCTTGTAATTACACCAACGGCAAATCACAACCAATGAAGAAGTTCACATTTTATTGCTAAGAAGCATGGAGTTCTTAAAATAACTGTTCTTTTACCCTTCAGCTTTCTACTTGCTGTGAGACCACACACAAAAATAACAATAGTTTCTTACATAAAACCAGGTATGATGTCATAAAGCCCAAGCCAGTGTGATGATTTCATTAAAAAATAAGAAGTTTGGAGAAAGAAAACATCTGTGGTGAGCAAAGCTCACACTAAATAAAGGATACAATATTCAGGCTTGTGATACCAGATCTTGTATGAGACAGTCTCCCAGCAGTTCTCCCGTCCAACAATACTTCATATATGAGAGTGTTTAAAATACGAATATTGTGTTTGTTGAACCAGTCTCCAATGTTGCCACTGCTCACCCCATCCTTTTATTAAGCATGAATTATTTCTATTTTTAGTTAGTTTTTAAGTTCTCTCCTTTCATTTGTATTCTTGCAGCTGGGATTTGAAGTACTGATATGTATTTAATTGTGTAAGGAACATTTACCGCTAATTTGTCCTAGTGCTCTGCACACATGAGGGTCTACTGCCAAAATGGCATGCTTTATGGAATGGAAATGTTTAATATGGCCTATTAAAAGAAAAACAGCATTTGGGGGCCAATGTAAGTTGTCATTAGTAGTATAGTAGCAAGCAGTGAAACTGGATTTTTTGATCGCTGTGAGTTGTAAAGAGTAACTCCACATTAGTGTCGTTCCAGTTATTGGCCCTTTTTACATTAAGATCTGATTCAGTGCCCCTTGCCAGACCTAACAAGTGTTGGCTTATACCTTAACGCTGGAAAATGTGCAGAGCTTTCCATAAAATCATATTCTGCATCACATCTGTCCTGTGAGGATTTGCATTGCTGTGGTGTTGACCTATCTTACAACAATGGCATAAGCAGTATTACCTTCTGTCATGTATTTGTTTCTTAATTAGCTCTAGAGGCAGAAAAATATGGATTATATTTATTTAGATGAGGGATGTTTATTTGGGTATTGATATCCTGCCAATTGAGAAATTTTATATACTTCTACAGATTCTTTTCTGTGTTTGAGAAGGCAAAGTCAAACAAATTAGATCCATTAGAGGAGTTTTTAGTTATTTGGGATAGCTTATTCATGTATGTTTCCTTCATCAATATCAGATTTAAATAAAAAAAAAAAATCTGAATGTCAGTATATAAGCAAGAAGAGTGATTTTAGGTTGCTTCACATGTTATATTTTGGTCAAGTAAATTTCATGCTTCAAAAGACTTACTGGGTTTACTTGCCTATAAAAAAGTCACATTAAATATAGATGAGAATGTTGCTTTTTCGAAGCACATAAATAATACTAATGGCTGACAGCAGAGAGATGCAGGTGCTGCAATGGGTAAAACATTTAACAATATGGTACCTTAGGGAAACTACCCAGCCAGTTCCATGAAAATCTGTCGCAAAGAGATGAACTTAATCTGAGTCATAAGGGAACTAAGGTTGTAAAACTTCAGCTGGGGTTTGGGGTGACACATCTATGAAAGATCAAGGCGCAGGAATTCTGTATTCTCACAGATATGTCAGAGGGTAAAAGCATTCAGGTAGAAAATAGAAGTTAGGCTGCCAAGAATGGACCTAGCTATACATTTGCACAAATACTAAGAAATAAGATAGGAAAATGGAATGGTCAGTGCTGTGCAAAGGCAGCCCTGGGTGATCTGTGAGGCTTATCACAAATTTGGTGGAATAAGGGTAATCAGTGAGCCACTCCAGTATGAGGTTACAAAATGTAGAGGGAACACAGAATAAAACTTGCTGGCAGTGAAGGTGTGCTTTGTATTAAAGACAGCATAGAAGAGAGACAAATTAATAAACCTCACCAAGCAATAAGGACTCCTGTGCAGACTGTTCCAGGCCTCCTTAGGAAGAATAGGGTATTGGACATACATCCTAATAACAAGACCAGGATGGCTGTGTTCTAGATCAGCAAGGGCAAGAAGGTCCATTAGCCTGCTATATCAGGCTGTATACAGAGATCAGATTTTAGGTGCTAAGAATGACTTCCATGGTGAAGGAGACCACCAGACTCAACCCTTGACTACAGTGCAAAATATGTAGAAATTGGATCTGGCTCAGGAAATCATAGAATCACTTTGGTTGCAAAAGACCCTTAGGATCATTTAGTCTAACTGTTAACCACGTTAGATCTGACTGACTGTGCTAGTTTCCCTAGCACAGAATGTAGGTGTACCTACATTCTGGAGATAAAAGAGACTTGGATTATGTGTTTGAAAGAGAGTTGCAGCAATGTACTCAATTTATGCTTATCCATGCACCGAGCATAATGAGAGGGAAAACGTGAACATATTTATGGGAACTATGAAGACAGAAAAGTCATCAGCTCTTGAATGACACTATATGTACTCAGCTCCAACATGGGTGTATATAACACCTCAAGGAATTATGGATAAAGCTGCTAACCTGTTTTTTATATTTTCTCCTCAGTTCTCATTTCTGCAGTAGGAGAGATATCTTACCAATATAAACTTCTGTCTTTGTGAAAACACACGTGGCTTTGATCTGAGTGACTGAACACTTAAGAGTGTAGTTGTCAAATTAAGCAATAACTTTTCAAGAAAACAAATCTTTTCATAGTGCTACTTACATGTCTTCCCTTCTTAGGTTAAACCACCAAACCAAAGCTGGTAAAGCCTTCTGTGCTGTAGAACTTCATGGGTAAAGGTGATGAATTCTGCTTTGTTCCAGACACTGCTTTCTGACAAGGAAAAAAAGTAAAAAAAGTCAGTTCTGTAATGTCTCCTTTCCCTGTTGCTCTCAACTGTTGCTAGCTGTCAAGCCAATGCAGAATTCAAGAGCAACAGTAAGAACTACAGTATCGGTAGTCTTGTTTGCGTTGATAAACACTGATATTTAGTGCTATTCCTAACAATTTCATTTCAGCCACATCATTGGCTTTCTGACAGTTTTCTATTGCAGCTGTGAGTGCACTATTAGTAAATTCAGAGATTATTCATTCAAAGATAATATAAACAAAAATCTGTTGTAATAGACATTGACAATAGCCACTGAAGAGAGATCTGAGCTTCCTAAAACATGTGTCAGTCTAGGTTACCTGTATTGATTAAGAATCTGGAGTTTTAAAATATGATGTAAGAATTTTTAGCTATATAATGTAAACATCAATGTAAATAAATACTTAATTGATGTTAAAAATCATTACAGTTACAATGTTATTTCTGATGTAAGTTTAGTTCCGAGTTAATTCTATCTTGAAAGTCTTTGAAGAGTCTTGGCATGTGAAGATTTCCATTGGCATTTAAAGTTTATAGTTTTAAAAATAAAAGCAGTGGTCAAACTCCTGTAGGATTTACAGCACTGATTTGGAATGTGGCTTGTCGCCAGTGGCCTGAAATTGAGATTTATTGTATCAGTGAGTAATGTTTGTCTACCGTAATATGTGGAATAAGAGATGGTGTTTGTTCTTGTGCAGCACACTTCAAACCCATCGAACAGTGCTTTTCTTTTCAATTCCAATAATTAGCTGAAAGCCATGAAACTAAAGCACCAAGCTAATTTTCAAAATAATTGCTGAGATGTTATTTGGTTGTTGTGATTTCAATGTCAGTTACACTCTTAAGTCACATTGAGAGGTTGTCCTGTGTTTGGTTATCCTGAGTGTAAAAGGTGTGGAAAAGCCTGTGACACACTGTATAGCTAAGAGAAAGTACTTTAAACTCTGAACTTACTGTGTATGCTGTTTGATAGCTGTGTAGTGAATTAGCATTTCCTTTGAAAAGCAAATATTTCTTGTTAAGTTAGGTTTTGGCCTGTTGAAGCACAGGCAATTGCAAGGCTCTCTAGTAAGTGGAACAGGAGTCCAGAAAAAGTAGGTGTTCTTGAACTAAAGCCTGTAATGTAAAAATGCCACCAGCACATTCAAAAGCAGATGTGAAAATGTGTAAGGTAAATTAGAAAATGTGTGTATTCACCTAACTTGGTGTGTTTATTTTACCTCTTAAGGACGTGGTGGAATGCAGAAAGGCTCTAAACATCCATACTGGTCAGTCAGCAGTTGCAGACTCTTACGGAAAAGTTGGAGTTGCAATTGGTGCTTCAACAACATTTAGGGTATATATATATAAATATTTCTCCAGTCTTATATGCAGGTATTACTAGATAACAATTCTATATGTTATACTTTAATTTCTGCTATTTCTATCCTATCAATATATGGCACACAAGAAAATAAAGGGAACCATAACTGGTTCA
>VZTU01004856.1:14510-37742 GCA_013400835.1 Zapornia atra | reverse complement strand
CATTAATCCCTTTGAGCCGCTCAATTTAGTGACTTCAATACACTTAAGGTCAGTATCTGCCTCACAAAAACACCCCTTCTCTATTACTTTAATTTCAGTGGAGACATCATTAAGTGAATAAGCAATAAAAACAAAGTACCTAAGGGTTTTTGTTCCACGTAAATAGGCATACAAACAACACAGGGAAGACTAGACTAGGAATAACTCTTATAATCCTTGTCTGTGGATAAGCTATATAATTAAGCCTCCAGACTATGAAAAACTTCAAATATTTCATGAGCAATGAAAATAGCCTTAAAAAAAAATTCAAAAAAACCAAGGAAGCACCACTTGGATTCTCCTAGACCTTCCTTTAGAAAGGATTGAATGGAGAACGCACACCAATGCAGGTTTTCTGCAGTACTCTGCCCCTCTCCCAGTCCTTGCAGAAAAGCTGCAGAAGTAGCTATTAAAGGGTTGCCAAGCTTGCTTGTTTAACGTGACATGTGGAGATTTTCTTTTTTATTATTTTTCTTCTCACTAAACTATTCCAAGTTCTTTTATGAATCTCTGATCTGCTTGTTCAGATACAGATAAGCAAAGCCTGTAACGTTCCTGGGAATTTATTTCAGAGGCACAAGTGCAAATGAAAAAATGTATTACTTATTCCACTTCTAGCTCCATTTTAGGAAGGAAAAAAGACCCAAACAATTTCCTATCTTTCATATTAACTGTCATTATTACCTATTTCTGTACATATATATATGTGTATATATATATATATATAAAGAATATTTAAATGGAGGGTATAATTATCTTACAGAGGACTATCACAGAATCGTACAACACTTTGGGTTGGAAGGGCGCTCAAAGACCATCTAGTTACAAACCCCCTGCCAAGGCCAGGGACACCCTCCACTAGGCCAGGGTGCCCAGAGCCCCATCCAACATGGCCTTGAACACTGCCAAGGAGGGGGCAGCCACAGCTTCTCTGGGCAGCCTGTGCCAGGGCCTGACCACCCTCACAGGGAAGGATTTCTTCCTAATATCCAATGTAAATCTGCCTTCCTTCAGCTTAATGCCATTGCCCCTTGTCCTATCACTCCATGCCCTTGTAAACAGTTGCTCTCCATCTTTCCTGCAGGACCCCTTCAGCCTGGAAGGCCGCTATAAGGTCTCCCCAGAGTCTTCCCTTCTCCAGGCTGAACAAGCCTAACTCTCTCAGCCGATCTTCATAGGAGAGATGCTCCAGGCCCTTGATCATCTTCATGGCCCTTCTCTGGGCTCGCTCCAACAGTTCACTGTCCTTATGTTGGAGATCCCAAAGCTGAATGCAGTGCTCCAGGTGGGGTCCCACCAGAGCAGAACAGGAGAGAATCACCTCCCTTGACCTGCTGGCAGGAGAGGTATAAAGTGTTTACAGCTGTTGAAATAAAATCACAAGTATTCCAGATTTGCCTCTCCAGTGTCTTACATCTTTTATTAACATTAGATGTTCATACAAAATAAAACTGTGAATCCAAAACAGAGGTAGAGGAAAGAAAACACAGCCTAATAATAGAATAGAAGACAGAGAACAGGAGTTAACTGGATGGCTGACGAGAAACATTTGCTTCATTCAGAAATAATTCTGAATATTGGGGATTTTAATAATGATTCTGACATTTTAAAAAGACTGTTCACTCTTCTAAGTGCCATGGGAAAATAACAACACAAAAAAGATCCTTTTCTCATACATTTGATGCAGCTGTAAAGTGGAATATTAAAGGTATGTTATGAAGTAAACTGGCATGCTGTAAGATTACTGTAAGATTACTATTTTCCTTTTAAATATTTGATTCCCCAAACCTGGACTTCCTGCTTGATTTCAACTCCTCCTGAAAAATATCTAACAATTTGCCCTGTCAGGAGTATCTAAGAAGTCAAACCCCTGGGAAAATGGGAGCAGAACATCTCCAACAAGGGCTGGCAACAGCGCTTTGAAAGCAACTTCAATGTGTATTTCATGACACTCCCCATTGATCAAGTCCATAAAAACTCTGAATCTAATAGAACTGATTACAGCTTACTTTTATTACTGGATAAACTCTTTTTGCAAAAATAGTGAAACTAAGAACCTGTGAAATTACAACTTGTAAAAAAAACAATTCTTGTCTAGCATGAACACCCTCCAGACTACTACAAATGACAAGGAAGGATAACGCTTGTGTTTTTCAAGTACTCACTGAAAGCAAAAAGCTGCAAGACTGCAAGAACCTATGTATTTTTAAAATTTACTTTTCCTTACCATTTAGTAGTTCCAATTGACTGATCCATTTGTTTTAATGTTAAGAGAGAAATCCTTCAAAACAAGACAAATCCTTCACAATACACATGCATATCTAAAAGCAGTGAGCTGCTTGACTTCATGTTAGTGAGCAGACTTACTACTAGGGAACCATCTACAATGAGTTATCGTTCAGCTTGCTAGTTCCATGCTTAAGATGCTTGCTAATAGGTTCCCACATTTCACCCAGACATCCTCTCCAGTCCATGCAACTCTCATTTTAAAAATACTTATTTAGAATATTAATTCTATGGGACTCTGAGTAGATACGGCTATTTCTGTACATATAAACTTGTCCCTTAAACTGAAGAAACTCCAGTCTAAATTTCAGGAGAAATAAAGTAATGGGAAAGAAATACTGAGACAACAAGATAAAAACGTTAATACAACCATATACTTTGCAAGGGAAAGACACAAGGGAAAGTTTCTTTATTTCTTAGAGCAAAAGAATAGGTAGCATATACACAAAAGAATTCACCATTTTTGAAAGCCTATTAAGGGAGATGACCAAGGTATATAAATGAGCCCACTCCACCCTTCCCAGCTTCCTAGAAGCTGGTGAGCTTGAAGGTGCCACTCTCTAGCATTCCTACATTCAGCACCTGTCTGTTCCTGACTAAATTTTCAACAAGACAGAGAATATACTCAGGGGCAGCAAAACAGCATCCAGGGCTTTTTCCCCTCTAAACTCTTGATGAGACTATCAAATGAAATCTTCCATGTGAGATAAAGGGATGCAAAACCACAGTTGTCTGTTTAAAGCCAGACAGCTTGTCAACACTTTTCTTTGTAATTTTTTAATAAAAATATTTTTTGTCTGAACCAAAATTAGTACTTTAAATGAATGAAAAACAAAGCTGAATGTTGCTTTCCTGCTTTCTAGTGCAGAAAGAGGAAGGAAAAGCAAGAGAATGCTTTTAGATGCACTTTAAAAATTAATTATGTTTCGTTTCAATTACATCCTGTTACAATACAAATATATTTTTAATCAGTTCTAGACAGAAACACTACTCTTGACTATATAAAGATGCTAATTAGTGATTCATACTCTTCTGATTACTCAACAAGATTTCTGCTAATTTGAAGACACCACAGAACTATGTAACTTACCACATAGAAATACATGACAGGTTCTTCCATAAAATGAATACACCCTCACTTTAGCCTTCTGACCTTCTTCAAGAATCCCTAATCCAAGAGGCTGAAGGTGTTATGCCAATTAACAAACACTAAACCAAGAAAGTTCCCACACTTGTCAGAAGGTGTATCCAAACACCAGTCCTGCAGTAATCCAAGTTTCATCTAAAGAGCAGAATCTGGGTCAGTTCTCCTTAACTGTAACAGCCAATCTTTTCAGTTACATCCATGACTAGTTCCCAGCAGGAGTCTTCCAGCTGCCACTAAGCCATGCTGCATGAAACCAAGAATATTCAGGTCCTGTTCCTACCCACCACAGAAGCAATCATGGTTTTATGGTAACTTCCATCCTGATTAGACAAGAGCAGAACTTGCAGGAAGCTACTTAGAGGGGCAGCTTCATAAACTCCTCCAAAGCTATTTTGAATACCCTTTGATCCATTTGTGAGCCACTTCCCTCCAGGTCCACCTCTTGGTAAAATCAACAGTTGAATGAATACTGATCTATTGTGCCAATGCCTCTTCTTTCCACAGGCAGTCTAGAACCAGCCACTTTCCCTCCAAGTCATGCTGGGATAAAGTTGAAGAAAGCAGCTGGCAGGAGCTTCTGATGTAATGTCTTACATTCTTTCATAAAACATTAAAAGAACATCATAATTATGACACTGGTCATTTTGGATGTTTAAGGAACAGCACAAGAAGAGAACTCCTCTTTTCCCATGTTCATTCTTGTAGTAATCAAATCAGGAACTTTGTGAGCCACATCCTTATAAATGAACTCTTGTGCTAAGAGTCTTATCATTCATTAATTCATCCAGCACTTGCTTTAATCCAGCTATACTTTCATCTGTCAAAAAAAATTAATTACATGCAAAGCTATGTATCACCCTTTATTAGATGTGCTGCTAGTTTGCACTGTCTGACCTTATTACTGGTATTCAAGGAAAAACTATACTATATTCATATATACCATTTGTTTTCCGGTTGTATGCAGTATCTAACATACATACTCTCATTTCTCTTGTCCAACCTGCTCTACATTACTTGGTGTTTTTCAAAATTCATCACCTTTAAGTTAAGATAGGAACAGAGACATCATTCTTTATCCCTTTTTCATTCTTTATTCTGCTTATCTTTTTAGATATGTTATATTCTTTCAGGCAACACTCAATCCAGTCCTGATAATGGGAAGAGATGAAATTGCAATTGATTTATACATCCATTCTGGTAAAGAAAACTCACAGAATCTTTAAGGTTGGAAAAGACCTCCAAGATCATCTAGTCCAGCTGTCTCCCTGCCACCTATATGACTAACTAAACGATGTTCCTAAGTACATCATCCAGTCTTTCCTTGAACGCCCTGAGGGATGGTGACTCCACCACCTCCCTGGGCCACCCATTCCAATGCCTGACCACTCTTTCTGAGAGGAAATTTCTCCTGATTTCTAACCTGAAACTCTCCCTGGCACAACTTGCAGCCGTTCCCTCTGTCCTGTCGCTACTTATTTGCGAGAAGAGGCTGATCCCCAGATCACCACAACCTCCTTTCAGGTAGTTGTAGAGAGCAATAAGGTTTCCCTTGAGCCTCCTCTTCTCCAGGCTAAACAGTCCCAGTTCTCTCAGCCACTCCTCGTAAGACTTGTGTTCCAGACCCTTCACAGCTTTGTTGCCCTTTTTTGGACACACTTCAGGGCCTCAAGGTCCTTCTTGTAGTGAGGGGCCCAAAACTGAACACAGTACTCAAGGTACAGCCTCACCAGAGCTGAGTACAGGGGGACAATCACCTCCCTGGTCCTGCTGACTACACTATTCCTGACAATCCAGGATGCCATTGGCCACCTTGGCTACCCGGGTACACTGCTGGCTCATGTTCAGGCAAGTATCAATTACATTAACCCAAGCCCATCATCACTTGACCATTCTTCTTAACAACGTAAGTCCTCTCCTATGTGCTCACAGTAACAGGGAAAATTAGAGAAAACAAATATTATGCAAGAAGTTTTACAAACTACTCCAAAGTTAAGGCTCTTTCAATGAGGAGTATTTTAATGGATCTGTAACAGCAGTATGTCTGCAATGGTATT
This sequence comes from Zapornia atra, assembly GCA_013400835.1. NCBI lineage: Eukaryota > Metazoa > Chordata > Aves > Gruiformes > Rallidae > Zapornia > Zapornia atra. Next base: position 32,216 of record VZTU01004856.1, on the reverse strand, counting down.
CATAGTAAGCTGGACTGGAAGATTGTGTCATCTGCTCAAGCAGCAACCATGGATATATTGACATGCAGCACAAGACTGCAATTTTCTTATAGCCCACAAATGATCATTTTCTCACTCAATAATTTTCACAGCAACATAATATTTGTCTTTGTCAGGCACTTTTTACAGTAAACGAAGACTTATTCCACAGTTCGGGTAACTAAAGTGGTCCATTGTGCTTCACTTTAATACTTTGATATTATCCAGCCGCTCAACAAGAATCTTCTGCAGCCCTCTGGAACAAGCCACAGATTTCATCATCCTAAATGACTTTATCTTCATGGAAACCTTTCATTCCCAGAATCCACCTCCTTTCACAAAACATTTCTGACATAGAACAGTAAAGGTCACAGGACATACTTTAGAATTCCTACTGATAGCCAGTCTTCACAGTGGGAAAAGTTATTTTTCCTACTACCTACCTGGTCCTTTTCAAAGGCTAGCACCACACTTGTCACTTTGCAGTGTCAGTAATGGTAACAACCCTGGTTGATACTCAACAGTATTTCACACTATAGTGACATCTTTCTAAGCTTTTAGCAAGTTCCTACTTTAAAAATAACAACAAAAAACCACCAACCAAAACACACAACAAACCTGTCTTGGACAGATAGATTTCAACATTGCATGTAATGTTCCAGGGTTTGTCCTCTTTCCTGCTTTCCTCATTGGTACATAATTTATATTCCTAATACATTTGATTTAATTAAAAAAAAACAAACCAAAAGAAAACCAACCCAAAACCCAAAAAAAAAACCCCCACAAAACCTTGAGCATTACCCAGTAACCTCACTTTTCAATTATAGCAACCAAATCTTGAATTCACAACTGAAGCCCTGTGTCAGGCTGTCAGCTTTCCTTCCAGCTTAACTCCCTACTATTGAAATCAGAAAACCAGATGTTACCATTTTAACCGCTCATATCACATACCACACTTAGCAACAGCATGCTCTTTAACTTACTCTAAGTATATCCTTATTAAAAGGACAGGAGAGTAAATAGTTTTCACTGCATTATACTAAACTAACACTTCAGAATCCGGACTCTGGAGTATTAAACAATTGCTTGTCCTTGCCATGGAAGGAATATAAACCCAACAGCTTTGTCATGTTAGTAATAACCTTCACAAATCACAGAAGAACATAATCCAGTCTTCTTCAACACTACAAGAATTTTATGCAAGACTTGGAACAATTTGAGGTCCATTGATTTTCCAAGCAAGTTGCACAACTCAGTCCTTGTGGACATGTGAAAAACTGGATGGTTAAAGGACTGAAGACACACCACCATGGAGTTATGTGAGCTGGAAGAATTAACTACGCCTGAATCACTTGTTTCTTAGTCAAGAAAAACTTGTCAGGCAGTGAGCAAGGCAGTGCTCCAGGAAAGCACTTTAATTAAGCTGGAGTGATAATTTCACAATTTTCCTTAAATATCCAGTGTTTTCCCACAGTTCCTCCTGGAAGAAATTTAGAGGTCTGTACCTAAGCATGTATTTGGAGTAGTTTACTTTCCTCAAGTGGTCTTGAACATCTATTGCGCTTTTTTCAAGTAACTGAATCACAGAATCAACTGAACTACCATCTTGCTTCAGCCCAGTTAAAAAAAATAACAAACCACAAAAACACCACCAACACCTCCTCCCCCCAAAAAAAACCCCACACTGCCCTGTCTCATCCCTCTTCCACAGATGAAGCCAAAGTTCTCTATATTACATTAGGCAAAAAGCCAAGGTAGAATTCTGCTTTCCTCAAATTAAAAAAAAAAAACCAACTAAAATGAGAACAGCCATGAGGCACAGTGCACATGCCACATTATGGCCACTCCAAAGTGGCTTCCAAACAGTAATGTGTAAGTCACTATTACTTCTATTATGATTTGATCAAACTTAGTAACACTCATACCAAATCTTAAGGACTTACTGTGTCACAGAACTGTTTTAAGGGACGAGAAATAGTCTAACCCTGCTATAAAAAAAAAACTTGTGCTTAGAAATTTTCTTCACTCTTGGAAGAACAATTCCTCCATTACATTTAATTTCTCACATTATCTATTGCACAGACTTTCAGAAAAACTAAGCTTCAAGAGGTGGTAAGAAGAAAATAGATTTATTCTCCCTTTTGGGACAATTAGGGAAAGTAAGTGCACGAGGCACTCTGGTTATTATTTCTGTGTGTTTTCAAAGATTTTTCTACAAATTCTCTCAAGGGAGTAAGCCAAATGATTAGCATGATTTTAAAAAGTTAGCAAAATCCATTATTTAACTTTAAGCCAATACATAGTACTAAGATTTATATCTTGATAGCAGTTTTGTAGGTTAAAGCAAGATAATAAATGCTTTGGTATCAAAATCACACATAGCTCTCCTGTATTTTTATTTTTTTTAAGATTTCTTCCATTGTATTCTATTTTGTTGTTCACTGTAGGTCTATAGAAATTAAAGTATATGGACCTCACATAATCACTCACTGAGTATTTCAAATAACCAGTATTTCAGAAAATATTTCAAGATTCAAAAAAAACCTGAAGAAAAACACATCACAAAAATGCAATCTATTTAGGATTGGCGACATTGTTATTATGTAATTACGGGTCTAAAATGTTAGTTGCCATAACAACTTGGAACAGTTCTACATCCATTATAAATCTTTTGATCTCTCTTCATATGTATGCTTATTTTTAACCCTGACTTCCTCCTGATGCACTTTTTGCTAGGCAACCTCATTAGCTAAACTCCTACTGTGTCAGACTGGCAGATACATTTGCAGGCATTCCCTCAGCCAAACAAACATATTATCTTCATACAAGCTGCCAGATGTGCCATATATCTTATAAATGTGGGTTTGCGCCTCCTTTAATTATGTTCTCTCCTCTTGGATAGCAAAAAGTCTCCAATTTCTTCATCCCTTAATAAAGTGCTTGAAGACTTGAAATTACTAGAGCACACCAGTAAACGGCACAATGCATTGCAATTTATGCATACACTTAATACAATATGGCAAGTCATAAACCTCAAACTTTAAAAACACTAAAATGAAATTATACCTACCTTCTGCAATTCTACAAACTTGTATTATCTTGGAGAAGATTAAATCTTTGAAAATGATTTATTTTACAGCTATATTTAAATTAAAAAACATAGCCAACGACTGAAGAAAATTTGAACAAATCCATTCTTCCCCTCTCTCTCATAAATCTCCAATTTTGACATGCATGCTACTTATTTGTAGAATTTTCATTATAATGAAAGACTATAATAGTTATAAAACTAGGTTGCCCCAGGAAATTGTATATAAATTAACACTGCCAACATGAGAAATCCATCAGAAAAACCATGCTAAAATGTGATGATTAAAAAAAAAAGTGTCATAAGATGAAGATATTTTGCTTGATTTACACTTTCTTTGAGCAATAGTGCATGTATCACTTGGGACAAGTTACACAGGAATCATAGTAGCTATGCAACACATCAGGGAATGTTTTTTTCCAATGATAATCTAGTTTTGTTCCTAACAGAAATCTAGACAAAACCAAATCTGCTTCCATATATACAGACCACAACAATAAAAGAACTGGACAACACTTTCAGAGCTGGAAACTTCCTTTGCCTCGCTGTTCAGAAGCAATAAATCTTATTTTAAAGGTATTCCAGAGTTACAGAAAATAAGAAAACCAAATGCAAAGATTTCACAGAATAAGGGATTAAGTAAGAGAAGGCTGAGGCTAGAAGGAACCTCTGAAGGTCATGTGGTACAAACCTCCTGCTTAGTCAGAGCCACCTAGAGCCATCATCCAGGACTGTGCATCCAGACAGCTTCTGAGTATCTTCAAGGACAGAGACTCCACAACCTCCCTGGACAACCTATGCCGGTGCTCGGTCAACCTTACAGTAAAAAAGTGTTTCATGATGTTCAGACAGACCCTCCCATATTCCAGTAAGTGTTCGTTGTCTCTGGTCCTGGCACTGGGCACCACTGAAAAGAACCTGGCTCCATCCTCCCTGCACAGGTATTTATAATTTTATTGATAAGATTCCCCAATTTCTTAGCTCTCTGATGCACAAGACTCTAAGTTTGGTCAGATTTAGAAAGAAGTAACATAGTGCTAGAATTAGGCACGGAGTCAACCGGATAACGGCAAGCCCTTGATTAAAAATTAAGCATCATGTAAGAACTGTGTATTTAAGCAGGCCAGCAAGAGAAAACCGTTGCATAGAGGAACTCTTTTCAAAGCAAAAATATTTGCTTTTGGTAAAAACATCTGATTACCTCAATTGGTGATCGAGCCTTTTATTTCATTCAGATGTAGAAGACCAGTTGTTACCTTAAGAAGCTCAAAAGCATCTTGGCTTTCACCTCACCAATTTTACCAGAACAAAATCTGAGCCAGAAAGCCATTCAGTGTCTCTGTTCTCTCTTGTTACAATAAAGCCACAAATTCCAAATCAAGCCCATTCAACCCAAATTTTGCCATATACCATGGCAACATTAACTGTCATTATACTCTGGCTTTTAAAGCAACAGGAGCAATTTTTCTTTCATTATATGTTAAGTCAGTCTTCTGTAAATAAAAAAACAAACAAATAATCCTGCAAAACCTGGGTCATTTTACATGCTCCTTATTTACACTGTGTTCCACCATGCCCACATGGAGAGTTTTGTTTTCAGGACTTCTATTCAGAAGAATTAATTTGGCGAATAACTCCTTGATTTATATTTCAAAGGTCAATTAAGAATTCTGCAAATAGCTGGCATCTCATCAAATTGAGAGAAGATTAAACTTGAGTCATTAATTTTTTTGATAAGCAGTGCAAATATGTATGAAAAACGCTTGCTTGTTCTTTTGCCTCAGGCTTCCTTAGTGCATCACTTAGTCTCATTTAGCACATAGGATGGTACTTGGGGGAGGGAAAGACATGAAGGGAACAGTACAATCCGTAAGATCTTGTACATATGTATTAATGTAGGCAAACAAACTGATTGTAAAGCACTGAAGTCATGTTGTTGCAGCTTTAGATGTCATTTTACTGTATGACCTTGTTCTTATATACATAAGGGTTCATCAAAACATTTTGGGAAAGTGGGAGAGGGAGGGGGAAGTCAGAGCAAAAAGGGGAAGGTATGGCTAGGAAATTACAAAGTATAAAATCAACTTTTTGCATCGTTTAGGTGATGAAAAAGAACTAGAGATAGTTACCATTTTAATTAACATGGAAGGTCAAACACAAACATCGTTATATGTAATTTTTCTTCCTATTATAAATTTCAATCAAGTACAGAGGCGTTAGAGAGGAATGCAAATTACTGTAGGTTTTCAAAAATATTAAAATTAACATGCTTATTTAATGCAAAAAAATTCACTATCCTATCAACTCCAAAAATGGGAAGAATTAGTATATGTATTTCAAGTTCAGATCTTTGATCAAAGTTTGTTTTTTCAAGATCTATAGCTTTTTAGATCTTACAGAAAACTAATATGCTGATGACATTACAGAACGAAGACTTTGTTGTGGTAAATGATGAATTAAAAGCTACTTTTGGTAAATGTTTAGTATAAAAAATTCCCTAATATTCCTGGAAATGATCTGAGGGCAGACTGGTGTAGGAACTCAATTAAGTAGTCGTACACAAAAAAGTGTAGCAGCTCATGTTAAAAAAGGCCTTTGTTTTATTTCCCTATTTCAAAACAACTTTTAAACAAAACCATAAAGTATTTATGAAACCTGCCAAATATTCTAACTTTCAGTCCATCAGTTTCAGATCTTGTTAATAAAGTTCCTTGACTACTACTAGTTTTATATTGTCTGGGTATTCTTTCTCTATGTAACAGTCCAATGAAGCAAATCACCAAAGAGGTTTTAGTCCCACATTCACAGTTCACATTCAGAGGAAGAGATGGAAGCATGTAACAGATCTTATTTTCAGCTGATACATAGTCTACTGCTCCTTTAAGTCAGTTTTCTTCATTCTAACTCCCACATACCCCCAGATTTCAGTACATTTCTAACAGGTCATGCTGAGTCTCAAAGTGAAGGAAGACAAACAGATCATGGAGATGTAACACCCTCCACACCCCCGACAAAGCTCTTCTACTGCTAACTTAGGGATAGTTGCTTTTGTATTTGTTCATCTTCAACAGGATCAATACAGCGAGGAGTAAAGGAAAATTACATTCTAAAGGCTATATGATCTCTTCTGCAAACATCCTGCAGCATGCAGAGAAGTTACCCATAGCACTGCGGGTATGTAAATTATAAAAAAACCTTATGCAAATCTTTAAAGGAATGATAATTTTCTAGGCTATTCTGAAAGCATCACAGGTTTTAGTTCCACAAGATCCTAGTTTGCATCATTTTATTTTCTTTCTCCCCCCAAGAAAAAAGGTTCTTTTGTTACTTTTTTAAACTATTTTTTTTCTGCTTTACTTAACTTTCTAAGTAAAATCTCAGTGCAGCACAGTTGAATAAAATATAAAACAATAACCTACTCCACACTTGAAGAACATTAAGGTTTGTAATAAAGAAACTTCATTCAGCTTTTCAATTCAGCATGTATTCATTATCACAACCACTCATCACATTATATAAATCTTTCCAGCTCAGTAAAACACTGTTGAATAAAGGAGAAAGTTGAATAAATAATGTCCTACTCCAAACTCACACTCTTAAACATGAAATTTGATTCTTTGTACTAATCAAGTTTATTGAAAAAAAGCCATAATCAAGGACAATTTCAACTTTACCTTTTCAAGTGTTGCTGTAGCAATGCTAGGATCCTATATAACCGATATCACAGTTTACTTGGGGAACAATCATAAATGCTGTCATAATTAGGATTTCAGTTAAGGATCAAAAAGATGGAGCAGATGGGATGCAAGAAACAAACATTTAAATGCAAATATCTTTGTTAACAAGAAACTTGTTAAGAGGAGCTATCAAAGCACATGGAAGATAAGTGTTCATCTATTTAAGTCAGATATATTTGAAAGTTTCTCCCAGCAGGAAAGTCAGCTAAAATCTCCAAGCAATCCAGTATCAGTCAGCAGACGTCAAAAAAAACAGCAGCAAAGATTTCTCCCAGTTGCCTTTTCAGAAGTCAATAGGAAACACTTAGCAAAGATGTGTACAAGCACTGCTTCCCTCTTCTTAATGCTATTGCTATTGTTGCTCACGTTAAGCAAAAAACACCGAATGCTGTATTGCAACAACATATTGCTCTGCCCCCAAAGCTACTATTTGATTTATTCATGGAAAAATGACAGTCCTCACTAACCCTTAACTGCAATTTCCACTTGCTTTCTTATAACCCATAACCATTTTCTTATAACCCATGGATCTAGCCAAAGCCCTGGTTTAAAGGCCAGTTCACCAAAATACACACCTGCTCTATCTGTCATGATGGCAAAGAAAAAACTCCTTTTGCTCCTCTAACTTAAAAAGCTTGAAATTGCAAATGTTACTACTTCTAAAAACAGACTCTCTATTGTACGTGAAGCTCGAGAACCAAGAAGCTTGCAAGTACTGCTTGACCAACTTCATATAGTTCAATACACAGTTTTGTATGATGTGTCCTTACTAAAATCTTACCAAAGTATATCTTAAACATATAGATACTATACAAAAAAACATATAACAACATAAAAGTATTGCCAGTCCCTCATGGAGGCATGCATGTCTCTACAGCACTACTTCAACCTCCCACATCTGGGGATCTCACCTGTAACAGCCAGCTACACTGGATCAAGAAGAAAGGGAAGCTGAAGCAATCACAGAATCACAGAACATTAGGAGCTGGAAGGGACCACGAATGATCATCTAGTCCAGCCCCAACCCTGCTAGGGCAGGATCACCTAACTCACACAGGAACGCATCCAGGTGGGTTTTGAATATCTCCAGAGGAGGAGACTCCACAACCTTTCTGGACAGCCTGTGCCAGTGCTCCATCACCCTCACAGTGAAAAAGTTCGTCCTTATATTCACATGGAGCTTCCTATGCTCCAGCTTGCAACACCAGTTGCTCCTTGTCCTACTGCTGACTATCACTGAGAAGAGCCTGGCGTCGTCCTCCTGACTCAATCTTTACATATTTATAAACTTCAGTAAGGTCACCCCCCAGTCTCCTCTTCTCCAAGCTAAATAGGCCCAACTCCCTCAGTCTCTCCTCATAAGGAAGGTGTTCCACTCCCGTAATCATCTTGGTGGCCCTTCTCTGGAGTTCTCTGTCTTTCTTGAACTGAGGGGCCCAGAACTGGACACAGTATTCCAGGTGCAGTCTCACCAGGGCAGAATAGAGGGGGGAAATACATGTTTTCAAGCTATATACGGTTTCAAAAGTGACCACAGCTGTAAAATGAGGTCCCAACTCCAATCCCGGGACCTGTTTGTTGGTGCATGTAACTGAGCAGGTGGGGTCATCGCTCAAGATCTCAAACCTGGATGAGGCCTGGAGCAAAAAGAACCTGTCTCAGTGGAGTAGGGAAAGAATATGGAGGGGGAGATTGGTTTTAGGAGATGGTAGGGACAGGTTGGAAGAGTGAAGGAGTACTTGCTTGGTGAGGGGTGATCCTGGCCTAAGGAGATGATGCTGAACTCTTGGCTACACCACAGTTTCCCACCTTGCAAATCTGAAAGTTGTGGATTTTCCTGGTAGACACTTTAAAATGCTGCCACACTATGAATATATATATATGTATGTGTGTGTATGTATATATATAAAAATTAAAAAAAAAAACCCAAACTTGCCACCAAGCACCTTCCTGGAAATCTAAAACTAAATTCTCCCCAAGGCAGACAAGGACAGGACTAGCTGCCTTCAGGGTTTTGCATTCTAGCTCATTACTCATTTTGCACCTTTAGAACACACTTCCGTGCTACCACCTCTCTGCTTCAGACTGAACAGATAGTTCTGTTTTCAGATTGCAAGTGTGGAAACTAATAAATACATAAACAAGTTACAAAAACACGATCTGAAGTAGGCCAATTACAGTCACTGAAAACTGAAAAGTGACAAAACAAGCAATAAAGAAATCTCAACTAACCAAAACTGTTTTAATGTTAACTCCCCTCACTGGGGAAAGAAATGTTTAAAATAGGACTGAGCAGAATTTTTATCATTTCTGCTTACATATTGCCACATACTATAAGGTCTTTGTTGGCTGGCTTAAACAGCTATACCAATGAAACCTTTTCCTCATGCAGCCACTTTCTGGCCATCCTCACAAGAGCTGAAATGCCTTTCAGATCAACTGAAGAGACCGTCACTCTTCAGTCTCACCAAGAGGCACTTTCTGAATCCTTAACCTTGCTCGCTGCTCAGTTTTCTCTTCTTTCCCTTTTGTCAGCATCTGGTTTTGAAATGGACAATATCACAAGGGCAAACATTCACTGCAGACTCAATTACATCTGCCCACGAACAATTTATACTCCAACTGTACTTACACCTATACACGGCTGTAAGACTGCCTGTGACCCAAGAACATTAGAGTCATTGCTTTTCAAGTTGCAGTCCCACAAATACATTTAGTCATAAATGGCTGAGACCACAGGTACCAAAACAAAGAACACTCTGTGAATAAAATACTACCTCCATAAAACAAGCAACAACAACAAAATTTAAAAAAAAAAGAAAAATCTACTTATGCTGCCACCATTAAGCCTCATTCATCCCATGATACTGGGGCTCTGCTGACAATTACCGTATCTGCCTCCCAAGCAGATTATTTTAAATGGCACCGGCATTTTGTTTTATTTCTAGTCTTCAAAAAATATCCTACCTTGTCCAATGACATCACACCAACATGCTCACAATCAGATTTAAAAAGAAAAGCATAAAAACTTGGAATAATAGTTTCTTTATTTAAAAAAAAAAAATCTAGCTCATCTTAAATTAGTTCCAGTAGCTTGGAAAAGTCTGCTATCGAGAGTTTGATTCAAGCAGTCCTGCATGCAAATTGTACTGTCCCACAGATTAAAAGTGGATTTATTTTTCAGCAGTTGTCACCTGATATCCCAGTTACCAGTGGGGAGAAGAAAGTATGTTATTACCTGAGTAAGGAATATTGCACCCTGCTTAATCCTGAGCAGAACTCTCAACTCACTCAGAACTGCACTACCATTGCCTAATACCAATTTAAGGCAGGCAGAAACTCACGTAGTTTTCCTTCTATGTTGCTCAACTCACTAGTCCATTTTTCCTGTCGTTAGTCCAATTTTCACTTTCTTAATTTTCTAATCACTGATGTATATTCATTCTTAATCAGCATCCCCAAATGCCTGCTTTGATGGAGTCTCAGAGCGGTTCAGGTTGGAAGGGACCTTTAGAGGTCATTCTAGGCCAGCGCATTGCTCAAATCAGGCTAAAGTACAAAGCAGGCCCATCAGGTCTTTAACATCTCCAAGGATGAAGATCCCACACCTTCTCTAGGCATCTACTCTGGTATTTGACCACTCTGATGGAAAAAATATTTCCAACATCTAACCAGAATTTTCTATATTCCAACTGTGCATCCAGTGCCCCTCATCCCATCACCATGAGAAAAGAGTACAGTCTTACCTTTTCCATATCTTCTGATCAGGCAGTTTTAGACAACAAATAAGGTCTCTCCTGAGCCTTCTCCTCTCCAGGCTGGACAGACTCAGTTCTCTCAGCCTCTACTTGGATGTTCCATGCTCCAGTTCCTGACCAACTTGGTAACCCTTTGCTGGACTCATTTCCGTATGTCTGTGCCTCTGTTGTACTGGCAAGCCGAGAACCAGACACATTCCAGGTATGTCTCCCCACCAGTTCTGAGCAGGGGGGAAGGATCACCTGGGCCTATTGCAGCCCAAGAGGCTGTTGGCCAGCTCTGTTGCAGAGACACATAGCTGGCTCACAGTACACCAGAACTCTCAGGTTCTGCAAAGCGGCTTTGCAGATAGCTGGCCCCCGTGCGTGCTGGTGCATGAGGCCACTGCTTCTCATCAGGGCCAAAACTTTCCATCTCCCTTTATTAAAACTTCATGATGTTCCTACCAGCTCATGTCTGCAACCTGTTTCTGCAACCTATCCATGACTCTCTGAGAAAAGTCCTTTCCTCTAGCATACTGAAGACATTAAATGCAGGACTTTGCATACCGGATCACAACTTTGAGTCTGGGAGGCCAGGCAGTTTCCCAATCATCAACTACTCACAGATCCCATATCTCACCAGTTCACTGATAAGTAAGCCATGAGAGACTGTGTCAAAGGCCTATTTAAATCCAAGGTACACAACACTTACTACCTTTTCTTGTCTACCTCATATCAGAGAGAGCAGTGAGGCTGCTCAGGTACAATGTACCCTTTTCAAATACATGTTGGCTGCTCCCACCAAGCCCTTTCTTTCCTTCACGTGTTTGGAAACGATTTTATAATGATCTGCTCCACTATCTTCCCAGGGGAAGGCTGCAGACCAGCCTGTAGTCACCTGTATCCTTTTTCTCATCCACCTCAAGAAGTGTGATACTGCCTTTTTTCCCAGTCCTGAGAAGCCTCCCCAAAATGCAATGACCTTTTGACTATAACAAAGAGCAGCCTCACAGTTACATCAGCCAGCTCTTGGATGCATCCAAGCTGATAGCAGACTTGTGCATGTTGAAGTGGTTAAGTGATCCTTAAGTCTGCCCTCATCTTCTACAAGTGTGGTTCACTCCCACAGACTCTGCTATGTTTAAGGATAAGCTTTACCCATGAAAACTGCAGCAAAGATTCTGTGATCAAGTACATCCAATTTTTCCTTTGTCACTAGGTCACAAATCTCACTGGCCAATGCATCCACATTCTCCTTAGCCTCCCTGTGGTGATCTGACCCTGGCTGGACGCCAGACGCCCACCAAAGCCGCTCTATCACTCCCCTTTTCAGCTGGACAGGGGAGAAATATATGTTGAGAGGCTTAGAAGTTGAGATAAGGACAGGGAGAGATCATTCCACAATCAGTGTCATGGGCAAAACAGACTCAACACAGAATAAGATGAAAGAAAACTCTCTAATTTGTTACACTGCACACACAGTGAAACCAGTCAGGTAATAATAAGTGTGACCAGATCTTAAAGCACCTCCCCCCACTCACCCCTTCTTAGCAGGCTTCACTTTAGTCACAATTTTGTTCACAACCTTTCTAAGTACACTGCATTTGCTTGATGCAGCAGTTCTCTGTGCAATCACCAGCTCCTAGGTAACCATCACTTTTTCACTGGTGATAACCTCCTCTTCCTCATACACTTAATCAGTCCGATGGAAAATGTTTTGCAACAATGTGCAAGCAATACACTTAAAAGGTCTGGGCCATATTCCTGACTGAAACCTCCAAAAAGGGTACTTACAGTTCTCCCCGTTTGAAGAAGACACTTACACACAAATGCATATATCCATTGTCTGATTCACAAGGTGAATGAACTCATCTCTTGGTTTCACACAAGATCCAATACAAGGGCATTGGCAGGACCACGTAATGAAAAATGTGGGGCAGACAAGGTGGAAATTACATTATATTTATCAAGAAACTCAAAACACAAGCTGCTGTTTACAGCTTACGGGTGGTGACCTAACAACTCCCTGCCTGCCTCTCCCCTAGTTTGTATGCCTCTCTTCCTTCCAGCTCCTTCATGCCCTTGTGCTGCTGGCTCTGAGGCTTGTCAGACCTTTCCATGAGTCAACTCAATTCACTAAGCCAGCTGATTCCAGAAAAACAACAACAACAACAACAACAGCATTTTCTCTGGGATAATGAGTTACATCAGCTCTCAGTAACCTAGAAAAGCTAGTTGAAATATGAAGGCAAGGCAGATGAGGGAGTAAAAAGGAGCAGAATAATCCCTTTACTCAACAGTGTAGGTATTAGTCTGGCTCACTGCGACCAGTGAAGCTGAAGCTTAATTCGAAGCTTATATTGGCTTAATATCTACCTGCACCTGCAGTCCAATTAGAAAGCTGAGCTGTTACTGTCAGGTAGGAGGAAAGTGATAAGTGTCCACCTACTAAATTTGGAGGCAAAGCAACCTCACCCGAGTCACCACAGCCAACAGGTACAAAGAGCATGGGAAGCCATTTCTACTGCCTGTGCAAGGGACACTCACTACAGGCACCAAAGAAGTCGCTCAGCTGCTTGTTTATTTTAAGAAAGTCCACAAGTTTAGAGATCTAAACCAATCCATAAGCTTGGCACAAACACACACACAGTGAGAGAAACCAATGGAAGGTAAAGGCTGGGTTAGCAGATGTCAGCTATACCGAAGAGGAAAAGCTAATGACAGTAGTCACTGTTTGAATGACACATGCTTGCAGATCCCTTATTCATGGGAATTAGTTAAGAGAAACCGAAAGCACAGGAGAAAGGCTTAGTTCATAGTTTGTTGACTTTCTCTAAAATAGTACATTATGTCTGATTTATGTTTGTACATGGCAGTTTTCTTTCCCAAGGGAGTTAAAAATTATTTGATCCAAACTAGAGTAAATAGCTGTTATATCCTGACAGCTGCTCTTTAGAAAGACAAAAGAAGAGGAGGAAGTTTTTATTTTATTTCTTGTGTGTGCTTTTTGTTTGTTTGTTTTAAGCTGCAAAATACAGAAGCATTGACAAAGTACCCACAAATCCCTTGGTAATCACCATTTTGGTGCATACATGGTTCCACAATAAGAGACACATGAACATGAGCACGTCTTCCCAGCACTGTGCAATACGCATGTCCTGGAACCAGTATAGCTACCCCAGTGCAGTGTACAACCAGGCCAGCACAGTAAGAGGTGGAGAGCAGGGCCATCTCTCCTACCTCAGGAACACAAGGTTAGCTACAGTTTCTCTGGATCATCCAGCACTGTACACTGTAAGTATAACTCCAAGTTCTGTGCTTTTATCAATTTTTTTTTCCCCTCCTTCCCCCTGGCTTCCCCCCTCTCCCCCCCCAGTCATGATTCATATGATTTAGACCTGGAATTTTAAAAGCTATTTCCTCTCAAAGAAAGTAAGCACTAAATGTGCCTTCCCTTCATGTGAAGTAAAAAGTAAAATCAAAAGCACACCAAAACAAAGAAAATGGGGGGGGGGGGGGGGGGGGAGGGGGAAGGAAAGAAATTCTGCCTCTGTGCTTTCATTACTCCAGAGTACTTCTTCATTATACTCCTCCAAACACAGTAGGGTTCAGGGGGTTTTTTCCAAGTCTGGTAGGACAGATGTAAAATGTTCAGTGAAAAAGTAGACTGGTGATTTCATAGCTGTCTGGTAGGATATTTGTCTCCTCATACTTTTCCATTAACACACAGGCTTTGGTACAAGCAATCTATTTCAAGACCAACCAAGAACCTCTGTTCTTTCTGCTTATACTCTGAAAACTTGACCTGGGTAGAGTATCACCCGTGTTCTGCTTTCAGGGGTGGCAGAGGGAATGAACCTGAGCTTCCAAGCTAACTGGTGACAACTGGCTTTGTCCACGTAGGGCAGGTTCACCACCCTCTGGAGAAGACAGGCTCATACCTGGCTCACACCTACACCTTATCATACCTGTTCTGTCTCTTCTCTGGAGCCCTGCTGACAAGCCCTGTCCCCGTGACATTTTTCTTCTTCATTTCACACTACTGGAAAAAGTAAAAGGGATATGCTGTGCCTCCCCAAGAGAACGTAATGATAGTGTAACAGCTCAGATGCAGCACACGTTGTAAAGTGGAGGACATGAGGAGATTTTAGAACACTGCCCCATTGGGGAAGCAGTAAATTTGAGGCAGCACAGCCACTACTTAAATATCCAAAGTTCTCAGCACCTACACCCAGGTTTCTTCTCAGTAGGAACTCAATGGCTTGCTCTAGAAACAGGCCCTGAATAAAACAGCCTGTTTGCTATGTTGACAATGAAAAGGGCTCAAGCTCTTGTCAGGATATGGTGGTAAACTGAACTGACACTGCGAGTACAAGAACTGGAAAGAGGGGATGAGAAGAGGTGTATATCCTTTCCAAAAATCACACCCCGCCATCATCTCCTTGATATAGATGCATGTGCTGGCCTTCCCTGTAACACGCACTCCCACTTGTACCTCCCTCAGAAAAAGAGGGGTTTGGGGTTTCAGGCACCTCCAGGAAAACTCAACTTCTTGCTAAGTATTATAAAACATTGACATTGCCTTCACCAGATGACTACTCAACTTTTCATAGCTAGGACATCTGAGGTCTGGTGAATGGCTTCCTGAAGGTAACAAGGGTCCTTTAAGAGGGAGAGTAAAAGTGGGGGGATTACTCTTTTTTCCCCCCCCTTCTCCAAAATAGTGTCTATGTAAAATGCAAATCAAAGTTAAAAACGTATGATTTAATTCAAGTTTTCTTGCTTGCTAATTTTAACTACAGCTTAAATCTGATTAAAATCCACCCACCTTTGGACAGAAGTAACACATTTTGGAATGAAAAAATGCACTCCATTTTAAAAGTTTTTTGTGGGTTTTTTTTCCCCCTAGTGGGTCATGCTCTTCATGGGTTTAATTTCTGAATAATAGTCTGTATTTTACACTACAGTATATTTAAAGGAAGAGGTTACGCTTTCAAGACCATGAGGAAATGGGAAGAAAGGAAGACAGCTTTGGATGTCACTGTATCTGTGGCAGCAGTATTATCCATGCTAATAATTAAGCAAGATTCACAAACAAACAACATCTGAGGCAAAGCAACACAACTGAATCTGAAGCAACACAACCTGAACCCAAGATAAACCTGTTCCTTCTCTAACATATCCACCTAAGCAACTGCCTTTTCACAGCCTGCATACTCGCAAAATGAGGTTTGTGTGACCCCCCAGTATGACAGATCTGCTTTTTTCAGAGTAACTCTAGAGGTGGGAAAGGAAAAAAGAAATCACAAAGTATCTGTACAAATAATATCAGAAACGTCCACCAAATTAAAAATCTTACTGCTTTCTAAATGCAGCTGTTTCATTAGCTCACCGCAACCTGTGAAAAGAGTTTGAATCTTTTCAGTTGATGCCAAAGCTGTTCTATAAAATAATATAGCTTTATTATTACCACAGGTTTAGTCACTATTAACAGACATCAGTGACTGCTGCATCAGCACGGACTTCCACCAAAAGCACAAACAAGGGAACATAAATTACATACTGAGCAGCGAAAAGGTTAGAGCTCAGAAATCAATGAGCAGACAGGAAAAAAAAAAAAAAAATCAGGCCTTGTGCATGAAATCATGTGGAGGAAAGCATCATTTCCCTTTGTTTTCTTCCTATTACATGGCTTACAGAATTTCACCTCGTCTTACTTTAAGGTTTTTGGTTTGTTTTTACCGGCATTACTTCTTGTGGTGTTCGGGTTGTCATTGCTCAGATTAGAGATGTTATTGGTAAATCTGATACTGGTTTCCACTTGTGTAATAGGTCCTGTATTAAAAGTGAGATGCTGAATACTCTTTTTCTGCAGTGAATTCAAAGCATCTCCCAGCTTCACTCCCACTACTAAGAGCCTTCATCACTGACATGACAGAAGTGAGAAGTTAACACGGGAAAGGGGAGATAGTCTCTCAGATCATGACACACCCATGGACAAAGGGTCACCACAGCACCTTAACCACAGAAATACAAAGTGTTTCTGAAGCTCAGTGATTCAGAAATAGTAATCTGCATTAGCAACCACTGTACATTATTCATTCTATTATAGGGCTTTTTTCCATCTTGTCTAAACACCACTTTTTTTTCCACACACCACAGTGGTTTTCCTTACTCCCTCCCCCAAATAGTTCCCAGGCCCTATTTTTATTTTTCCCCTCTTCTGAGTAGTAAAATTATTTCACTTTTTTCCCCCTACTTCTAACCTGGCTTCTTCTACATCTCCTACAGGACAGCCTGTGGTTATATTGTTGATTAAATCTGGCACTCACTGGGTTGCTAAAAATTGCACACAGGTGAGTAGGAGTGGAAAGCAGAGCAATAAGGTTTTCACTCAGGTCAACCTACAGAAACGTCAAAGCTAATAGGAGCAGCCAGAAACATGCAGAGGGAGGATGGGGGATGGTGGCAGGGGAAGAAGGGGAAACAGGGAAACCCACACCTACAGCAAACTGAAGTGGCCATGTAAACCTGAGTTCACATACAGTAGTTGTCTGCTGTTTATCATCTTTTCTGTGTGCCAAGCTGTTGTAGTTTGGTGTAACTGTGCTGCTTCAGTGGCTCTTGTAAGCTGCAGTTACAGCTTTCTGCAAGCCCCATATTTTGAAAACATTGATACATTCAAGGCCAAATTTGAGACCAAGCCTATCAGAGCTGGTCATAGCGCCTCTGTGAATCACATATAGGAGAAAAAAAAACTGCTGGCAGGTGCACTTTGCCACCGGAGCGAGAGTGAGAAGATGTAACAAGCTGCACAGACTCCAAGGCCAGGCCCGCAGGAGGGGGGGGATGAAGAATGCAGGAACAGAGTTTCCCCTGCAGCTCGTGGTGGAGTCCATGGTGAAACGGGTGTCCCCCCGAAGCCCATGGATGAGGACGGGGAGCAGAGACAACTATGCCCTGTGAAGATTGATCCACGCCTCAGCAGGTTTGCCAAGGGACTTGTGACTTTGTGGGGGACCAGGCTGGGGGGTCTGGACCTGGATGTCAGCACCCTACAGAGGGTAAGAGTCCTGCTGAGAGGCCTGTGGTGAGGGGATGACTCCCCGATAGAGAGGACTCA